>JAJAGP010001546.1:0-106355 GCA_025084515.1 Ancistrus triradiatus | reverse complement strand
GATACAAGCAGATACAAGCACTTAAGTGAACTCAAGGTTTAATTTTGTAACTGTACTTCTATAAGCTTGTGTTCTATATTATTGGTTGTTTTTATCAGGTTTGGCAACACCAGAGGGTACTGTGGGTTTAGCAGTTTGTTCTCTCTTCATATTTCCATCCATGTATTCGACCTCGAAAAGCTGTAAATGTGATAAATGTCCTGCTAGTAATGAAATTCTACCTCGCTAAGCCATCATGTTTCTGACCATCAGTAGGTGGCACTTTAATCCTAATTTAAACCTTCAAAACTGGATCAGTGACGTTATGCAAGGAGGAGACTGGTCACTGGTTGAAATTTGAATGGGACTGTAGAACAGAAGCCCCACCCCATCATAAGAAAGACCCAATCGGCATAATAGTAAATGTGTCAGAGAGGGGTGTGCGGAAAGTCTTGGCCCCTTTGTAGTGGCGGGATGCGCATGTGCAGTAGATAGTATAAACTTTACAAAAGCATGTTTTACTGTGTTATTTGAATCCAACAATGCAAGTATGTTATATAATTTTTGTCGGATTATACCAGCAATTCTAAATATGCATTTTAATGCATATTTAATTTCTCCCCATTCAAAGAGATAGGAGTCTGGTCTTATATGGCTGGAAATTACTGCCGGTGAGACTGCCCAAGATGCCAGTGGAGTGAACAGACTTATAATGATTTTGCATTTATTCATCACAGACAGGACTTCATGCGCTTCGCATCTAAAACTAGGTCTGTGGTGGCCTAGTGGTTAAGGTGCTGGACTATGGACCAGAAGTCCGAGGGTTCAAATCCCAGCTCTGCCAGGCTACCACTGTTTTGGTCCTTGAGCAAGACCCTTAACCCCCAATTGCTTGCAATGTTATAAGTCACTCTGGATAAGAGTGTCTGCTAAATACTCTAAATGTAAGTACATTGCAAATGTGATTGTATGATCAATTTTGTTTTTGGTAATCTCCACGTGGGCAAGGTAACGAGTTTAGACTGTACATGTATACAAACGCACACACATGAAGCATTTTGTTATTAACACTTCACTAAATACTACCCCATGCTTTCAAAACAGCCTAATTTCCTGGATTCCACAACATGTTGGAAAAATTCCTTTGAGATGTTGACATGATTGCATCACACAGTTGCTTCAGATTTTTCAGGTGCACCTTCAAGCTGATGTTGGTGCCAAATTCTGACTCTACCATCTGTGTGCCTCAGGACAAGTTGAGATTCAACTGACCAGCCTACGTTTCTCCAGGCTTCAGCTGTCCAGCTCTTGTCTTGAGTCTGTGCTCACTGCAGCCTGACATAATTTGAACCCATCCTCCTCAAGGTTCAATGCATTGTGCATTATTTTCAGTTCAACACAACAGAGTGGTTATCTGAGTTATCGTAGCTTTTCTGTCGGCCTGAAGCAGTCAAGCCATTCTCCACTGAGCTCTCTCGTCATCTAGAAATGTCCATGTAGCTTTCTGGATGTTTTTTCTTTGTAACACCTTTCTGAGTAAACTCTAGAGAATAGCCGGGTTTCCATCCAAAGGTTTCCCAAATGTTATGCGCAGAACAAAATGCGAATTAAGGTGTGTTTATATCCACTACAGTTGTGCGAATAAACTTTAGATGATGTAGGCTACCACGATTAGGGGTGGCATTGAAACTGGAGGAATTTCTTTGCTTTTAGAGGCGTGCTTTTCACAGCCATTACATTTATTTTTCTGGCTGCATTCTAAGCAGACGTCATGCAGGATGAGCAGTGGCTCGTGCGCACGTTGGTTTGCAGTGCGCATGATGCCGCGTCTTTAACACACCCACCTTTTCATTCATTCAATCATTCATTTCCTTATCCACTAAATCAAATCCATTATAACTTTTACAGTCACACTCACGTTCAGTCTGGTCGACTATTAAATCATATCTAAATGTAACTATAGTGATTTTGTTTTGTTTTGTTTTTGGTCTGATCAGGTGGAACAGAGTCACGTGACTTCTCGTGACAGTCTCGTTGTTTATTCGTTTCGGTTTTAACGATATTCTAACTTTTCCACCTCATCCTAACGTAAAACTCCTTTTGTGATATTTGGGTGTTTTTTTTTTATTTTGGACTTTTTCTATTCATGCTCTTCTTTGCGCTTTTCAAAATGCACAAAAACGTGGTGGATGGAAAACCCGCTACTGTTAAGTATGAAAATCTAGGGAGATCACCAACAATCGTGCGACAATCAGAATCACTGAGATTAGATGATAAGTCCTCAGTTAGTTTATACTACCCCTGGCAAAAAAAAAAATCTCCTCACCAGCTTTCACTTTTGTGGCAAACAATCACACGTGATACCAAATAACTTTTTTGTTTAATAACTGAACATTCTTGCATTGTACATCGTGAAAGAAATATGGAGTCATCAACCAAGAAAATGACAGACTGTGCTTTGTTGCTCCTCTTCAGGCTTTTATGATGCCCTGAATTATTTGAGGTATGGACATCACTAATGAAAAACAATATTCTGGTTCCAGGTTTCTCGAATAGCGGTTGTCAGGTCAGCTTTCCAAGATGGAGCCTGGTGATAGACCAGTTTTTTCAAGCACAGACTTTCAATCAGATTGAGATCTGTACTGTTTGCTGGCCATGTCACTGAGTTGATGGTCTTTCCTGAAGAAAAACTTTAACACCATTTGCTCTGTTGTAAGATACATTATCATCCCGTAAAATGACTTCATCATCACGAAAACTGTTTTGTGATAATGAAATTAGAGAGCTCTGTAGATTGTCATATGCCCTGGTCCTTTTATCTGACATGCAACCCCATATCATAAATGAATTGGGAAATTTGATTGTTTTTATCAGCCAGTATTTATGTTTTATTAGAATGGCAATTCAAATTCAAGCATTCGGTTCTTGACCAGTGATTCATTACTGAATAGCACTTTCACCCAAACATCCACACTTCCTGATTGCTTATCTTCAGCCCACTATAACTTGGCTTTCTTCTGATTACGTGTTAATGCTAGTTTTAGCTTTTCTATATGTAAGTCCAATTTCATTCAGTTGATTTCTTACATTTCTCTCACAAACTCCTGTTTCCCCCCATTTATTGTTCATTTGTTTTGTTGTGCATTTTCCATTTGAGTTTTCTATCCTGCTGCTTTAACACCTTCCCATGTTGTTTACGATTGCACCAAACTTTAGACACAGCTGACGAAGAGCAACCAATACATTTTACCACACTTTCTGATCCTTCCTTCTTGAAGGAGTTGTATCATCCTTTCCATTGTTTCAGTTGACAGCTATCTGGATGGGATCATGTTTTGTTTCAGTTAGCCACATTAAACACGTTGTTAAGGTTAAACTTGTGCTGCCGTTTGTTTTAGAAATGCAAATTGCAAGGTGGTTCCATATATTTTTCTCCTAGACATTGACTGATTCTATATTTTCCCGCTACTTGATCTGGGAAGAATATCCACTTAATATATGTTTAATAATTGAATATAGTGTGTAAACACAGTCAGGCCGACTGCAATTAGGCAGCTGGCTATGGAGCATGACAAAAGCCTAGGAGGCTATACAGGATGAGTCAAGCCAATGCAGTCAAAAAGGCACTTCGTAGATGGACTTGTATGACTAGTACTGTAAGTCCTATTTAAATGCTATTTAAGGAACGATGATATTTGAAAAAGCATTAATGTGTTTTATATTGATGTGCACTCTAGTCCTTGTTTTATGGGAAATATCTGCATATAGAAATGTTTTTTCAATGCCTGAAAATAACATAGTTTGTGTAATATATATTGACCCCAGTCCAGATGACAGTTAATGACTACACCTTGGGTAGATCCCATTCTAACAGCATTTAAACTACTCCTTTGTCTGCTCTTCTCTAAATATTTTTAAACTGTTATAAATTAGGTAGGGACTGACCATGATGTTACCATGATCTTGCCTCGGGTTACTGTCTTAGTAGTTTGGCTGCATGGTCTGCATGGTTTTCCTCCCACTTGAATGTTATTACTTGTGTGGGTGAAGCTTTGCAATAAACTGGCACCATTTACACTGTTTTTTCCTGTCTAGCTCAGACTGTTTCTGGTACAGGCTTCTGAGCCTCACCACAACCAGGATAAAGCCGTTAGTTAACATGTATTATGTGTTTTCAGGGCTTACTTTATTTTCGGATTTTTCCACAAACAGGCCTTCTCACAACAAACCTATGTTGCAGAGCTTTTTTTCCATACTCCTTTATTTAGTCAGCTTTATGGTGGAAAATACTACAACAGTGTAGATCGGACCATCTGGATTTTAGCTGTTCATTTTTAAAGGAAGATTAAACTGCAGATGAAACAGTGGTGCTGTGATTAGTGATGTTGCCATACAGCCTCTGATACCTGGGTTTGAGTCCCAACCTGGCTGCTGCCTGTGTGGAGTTAGCATGTTCTCCCTGTCTGGGTAGGTTTCATCTTGGTACTGACTTCCTCCCACTTTCCAAAGACGTGTTGCGTTCTGTGCTGCCGATTTTGCCCCACTTCCATATACTGATTAAAAATGTATGGAATGTCAGTGAGGAAGTAAACTGTAAAAAGGTGCACCGCATTTAAAACTAGTATATTAGTGCGCGCGCTCCTTGTGTGTAATTAGTAGACCTGTGGCTCCCTCTAGGCGGAATGGAAGTCGTGTGTTGTGCAACTCTGGGGTTTTTACATGGACAAACGAAGAGATAACGGTCTGTTTGGAAACATAGCGCGGGAAACTGCCATCTTGTACACGTACTACTTCTAAATAGACTTTCCTCCTTGTTTCGAGAAACTTACACCAACACGTGCTTTTATCCTAATTCAACGTGTTTATGCAGACAAAAATGGCCTTCTTTGATTGCTGGCTGCTGGCTAGTTTTAGTCATAGAGTATGTCAATGTTAAACACTTCCCACACTTCGCACGTTACGTGTCTTGCCATTGGCAGCCAGTTTGCAATTCTGCCATTGACAGTTTGTTTGCAGCTGTGTTGTGAACGAGAAACCTGGGCCACTATGGACTTTAGTGACTAATCCAGGTTCTGTTTGGGTTCTGACGACAGTCAGGTTCAAGTGTGGAAGCCGTGTGGTGAACGCATAATCCTCCCTGTGTTGTGGAGCGACACACCATCCCAGCTGCTGGTGTGATGATCTGGGGAGCCATGGCATACTAGAGTAGGTCACCCCTAGTAGTGATACGACGGACACTAACAGCTCAGCGAAACGTGCAAGACATCCAGCTCCTCATGGCATGGCTTCCAACTGGCATTTCTCAGCAGGACATTGCTCGCCTACACACAGCAAGGGTTTCTGAGGAATGTATCTGCAAGGTTGCAACACTTCCTTGGTCTGCTCGGCCACCAGATCTTTTTCCAGTCGAGCATTAATGGGACCAGCTGGGATGCCAGCTTTAGCAAACTATGAAGGATCTACAGGCCCAGCTGTGTGCAAATGTGTCGTAGAGGCATGTCTAGCAGTCAGTGATCTCTCATCAAGAGGTACACTCTCCAAAGGAAGGTCTGAGAGCCTTTTTATATAGTAGTGGGGATGCAATGTGACGACCTCTTCGGGCAAAACCCAGTATCTAATCAGACCACACCTGCAATCATTTACATATCTACCTGTGACATAACTGCATGCTGAGTTTTGCAGCACTCTGACATTTCCATCTGGGTGCTTTCGGAGAGATGCAGGGGCATTATGGGAAATGTAGTGTCTGTAGTGAAGTTGTGTAGCATGTCCTGTATGCACGTGTGCACGTGTTAGTGTGTGCGCGCATGTGCCCTGTGTTGGATTGGTGCTCTGTCCATGTTCTCTGTGCTGCCAGGTAGGCCCCGGTCCCCCGAGACCCTGAATTAAATTAAGCAAATATGAAAATGAACGGATAAGTGAAACTAAAGATTATCTCTGCTGTATGCTATCAGTTCCTGAAGGAACCAGCATTAGACTTATTCATAACACATATGTTTTCATATTTAAATGGTTAAATAATAAAGCACAATAATTGAATTTATTTTAGAACCAATGACAAATGTGCTCACATATAGCAAACACTGAGCCTCAGTCAGATTCATCATTTAGAAGTGCAGCTGAATCAAACTGAGCTGTGTAAATGAGCCTGCTATAAGTGTACAGTCAGTATTCATGAAGTGTCTGATTACAATTCTGCAAGCAAATGAATTCCAAATAAACTCAGCAGTGTGCTTTATTTGTTATCCAAAGTGCAGTGTATACTAAAAAAGACTTGTGAAAGACTTCTTCAAACCTTAAATGTTAAACAAATGAAACAAAAATATTATACTTGGCCATTTATTTATTGAGGAAAATGATCAAATATTACATATTAGTGAGTGGCAAAAGTATGTGAACCTCTAGGATTAGCAGATAATTTGACAGTGAAATTAGAGTCAGGTGTTTTCAATCAATGGGATGACAATCAGGTGTGAGTGGGCACCCTGTTTTATTTACAGAACAGGGATCTATCAAAGTCTGCTCTTCACAACACATGTTTGTGGAAGGGTATAATGCACGAACAAAGGAGCTTTCTCAGAAAAAGTGTTATTGCTGCTCATCAGGGCTATACAAGGTTAGGTTACAAAAACCATCTCTTAAAGAGTTTGGGACTTCACCAAATCCACAGTCAGACAGATTGTGTATAAATGGAGAAGAAAATTAAAGACCATTGTTGTTACCATCGCCAGGAGTGGGATCGACCAACAAAGATCACTCCACAAGAGAAGGCATTCATGTAATAGTTGGAGAGGCACAAAGGGACCCCAGGGTAACTTCTAAGCAACGAATGGCCTCTTCACATTGTCTAATTGTTAATGTTTCATGAGTTCCACCATCAGAAGAACACTGAACAACAATGGTGTGCATGGCAGGGTTGCATTGCAAGGAGAGGGGGAAGAAAGCCACTGCTCTCCCAAAAACGAAACATTGCTGTTGTTATTGCAGTTTGTAAAGATCATGGGAAAACCAAGAAGGCTATTGGAAGAATGTTTTGTGGACGGATGAGACCAAAATAGAAACTCTATGGTTTTAAAAGGAGAAATAGCGCTTCTGCTTGGCAGAAAGGAAAAACACTGCATTCCAGCATAAAACCATATCCCATTTGTGAACAGGGGTGGCAGTATCAGGGTTTGGGCCTGTTTTGCTTGCCATCATTGGATGGGAAACAATGAATTGAATTTATACTGCTCAAAAAATAAAGAACACTTAAACAGCACAATATAACTCCAAGTGTTCCCTTTATTTTTTTGAGCCGTATATATCAGGAGGTGGGTCATGCAGCAAGACAACGACCCTAAGCACACAAGTCGTTCTACCAAAGAATGGTTAAAGAAGAATAAAGTGAATGTTTTGGAATGGCCAAGTCAAAGTCCTGACTTCAGTCCAATCGAAATTTTGTGGAAGGACCTGAAGCAGGCAGCTAATGTGAGGAAACCCACCAACATCCCAGAGCTAAAGCTGTTCTGTTCAAAGGAATTGGCTAAAATTCCTCCAAGCCGGTGTGCAGGACTGATCAACAGTTACAGGAAACGTTTAGTTACAGTTATTGCTGCACAGGGGGGTCACACCAGATACTGAAAACAAAGGCTCACATACTTTTGCCACTCACTAATATGTAATATTGGATCATTTCCCTCAATAAATAAATGACCAAGTATAATACTTTTATGTAATTTTTTTAACTGGGTTCTATTTATGTATTTTTAGGACTTGTGAGAAAATCTGATGATATTTTTGGTCATGTTTATGCAGAAACACAGAAAATTCTAAAGGGTTCACAAACTTTCAAGCACCACTTGTTGCTTTTCATAAAGCTTTCTAAATGCATTGCTAGGATCATTTCCATTTCCAAATGGACCAGATCCATTTGTCTTGCATGCATTGTGTACTGCCAGTGGATTAAGCGAGTGGATTCCCTCTACAGACATATATATTAGGGACATCAGCTAATTGCATGGTTTTTATAGTATTAATCGTGATTATTGGCACCTTCTTTCTTTCTCTTGACCCTGAAGAAATGCATTTGTTTCAAGCATTTCTTTTGGTCTCTCACTGTGGAGAAAGCTTCCTTGCGAAGCCTCATCTTTTAAGAACCATTTATATTAGTACTGTACCATTTGTTTTCTTTGTTCTGATCTAATACAAGTACCCAACTGCTGATATTGATACAGATTTTAATATAAGATTTTAATAACTTTTTGCTTTAATATAATCATTATTATTATTGGTAGTGTTTAAGGTGACATCATGAGGCCGAAATAGACCAATAATGAATATATTCTGTATTACAAGAGCAAAAAATACACAGATATTCAGTTTTGTATCTGGGCTCTAAGCGCTCCAACGGGCTGAAAAATCTGACATTTGCCCACTACCGACAATGGTTGTCATCAAGCAACTACTATATAATCCCTTTAGCCTTTGGGTTGTCTGCCGGAAGTTTCTGGAAAGCACAACGAGAGTCTGCTGCCTGGTGGTGTCTTTCTATTAACTAGCATGGACACCTGGTTCTCTTTCACATGAAACATCTGCAGTTTGCTTGATTAAAATTTGCTGCAATGTGCGACTCAACGCAAACACACTTACACCTGGGATGGCTGATTCGTAAAAACATATTATGTCACAATATTTAAGAGATTTCAAAATAAATGATATTTTCATGATTACATGTGATTGCAGACCAAGATAGATTTTGATGATGATATCCTTGATAGACAGAAAAGCATCTTTACTTCCGTGTAGGTCTCCAAAAGAACAAACAAACAAAAACATTTTAGTCAAATAAAATATAAAAGCAATGTGATTCGCTTACTTAGTTATAGATAGAATTTCCATCGGTTCATGGTAAACTGCAGACTTAATCTGGATCAGGAAGTGGATTGGACTTGTCCGTCCGATATCTTACAGCTGATATGCATTCAACAGGGATCAACCATCATCCATAGTTAAGGACAAACGCTGAACCATCAAGACTCTCCTCCGTCCTGGCACCCAGGTGGTGGAATGAATTTCCACTGGATGTCCGAATGGCTGAGTCTCTTGCTGTCTTAAAGAGGCGACTAAAGACAAGCCTCTTCACCCAGCACTTAAATGAAGACTGGAGTGAATACAACTACTTATTTATATATCCTTATTTCAAAAAAAATCCTTGTGTTTTTTTATCTACACCAGATACTAGCAAGCTGTAGCTGGATTGTGTTCTTGAGTTATTGTTTATTGTACTAATATGAGGTTTTGGTTACTAGGAAGAATACAAAGCTCTTCTGTGAGTCGCTCTGAATAAGGGTTTCTGCTAAAGGCTGTAAATGTAAAAATCATTCCACTCTCAAAAAACCTCTTCTTGCTAATTCTGATATGCCCTACCTCACTGCAATTAACTTCAAGGAGTTAGCTAAACAGTGTAAATTTGATGTTCGCACCTCGACTGGCCAGGCATTAACCACTTTGTGAGCATGCAAATTCTTCTTAACCACAAAACTTACTTTTCTTTGAGGGATCTTCTCTTCAGACTGCTGTTAATAGTCTCAATCAGTGAGCTAGTGAGTCGCCCAGGTGAAAGCTTTAGAACATTGTCTATCCCACACCAGGGAAGATGACAACTCATGCCCTCAAGTGTGCCATTGCCCTAATAAAGTTTCAAGCATGGACACTCAGATCAGATGTACTGCATGCCTCAGGCTGAGATATGCCCAATCCACCCTGGCCTCAATGGACTTCTGAGAGTATTGATTGTGTCTGTCCCTCAAGAGCCTCCCCTGTTGGATTGTGGTTTGGTTTCCCAAAACGCTCCTAATGCTAAGCACTAAGCGCTCGTAGTTATGAAGTTACATTGTGAATGTTCTTTTCAACAGTAAAATCTGTCTAACGTTAGTATAGTTCATCCACCTTTCTCTCTTCTCTCCTCTCCCTGTCTTCTCCCTCTACTTTAATGGCCTCCAGTGCCTTCGCCTCTACCGTTGGTCACCAACAGTCATGGGGTGCCTTTCCCAGTAACGATTAATCTTGGCGATTTATGAACTTTAAGAACAATGTAACTTTCTTCAGTTTTGTGAGTGTTTCCCAAAATCCTTCTTAGCTTTAAGTAGTTCTTTGCTGTACATCTGCACTGGAAAAGCAATACGAGTTGAAAACTGAACCACCAATTTACATACATTTCTCATTATTATACCACAAAAGTAACATTAAAGAAAATAATTAATTATAAAAAAAACTAATAAGTTAATTAAATTACGGTAAAAATAATGGTTGCTTTCAACATAATTATTAAACCCTGATGAAACGAAATGAAACACTACATATGTTTCTGCTCAGAACTGAACTAAGGACCTTCATAGTGGGAGGCTGTCCAACTACACCATGACACTTACAGCCAAAGACAATTAGCACCCTCTATCGTTTTTGAGGTATAACTGCATTTGAACGTCAAGTTAAGTACTTGTCCTCCCAGAATGCATAGAGGAACTTGACTGTTTGTGGGGCAGGCCTTTTTCTGACAAGAAGCCTGTTTAAACAGATTTTACTAGATTGTGTGGACATGGAAAAAATAGGACCTTGTCACCTGCCTCCAATCACGCCTGTGGTGGCTTTCCATCTACACCTTGACTTCACAGCCTCTGCTGGCCCTTTCCTCCCTTTCATGGCCTACTGCTTTCAGTTTTTGATGACTCAAACGATTAGTCTTTGTTTGCAGTGCTGTGTGATCCAGATGACAGGGAAGGCCATGGGCATTATGGTGATACAGGAGAGGGCACAATGGCTTAACCTCTTCATCCTCTCTCACAACGAGAAAATTCGACTGCTGGATGCCAAAAGCCCTGCGTGGCCCGGTTGTAAAGGAAAAATAGAGGGAATGTGAATTGCTTCAGATCTGCCTTCCCAGCAGGATGCAGACTGTCCAGCCAGCCACTTCTCAACAGTCCTTTGCGTAGGCAGTAACCAATCAAACCTCTGTATGCAGGATCCTGAAGTGCCCCACCATGACACCAGACTTTCAACTCAGGCCAAGCTCATTGAAATTAGGTCTGGCTGGGATAATAAGGCACCACCTCCCATGCCGTCATAGAAGAGCCAGCCTGCACAGGCTTCTATTCAGGGTGGAAAGCAAAAGAGGGGTGCTACCCGATGCCATAGAAAGGGATGTGAGCCACTGATTTGGATAGATGCCAGCGTCTACATCCCCACCCATTCCTGAGCTAGTTCTGCCCTACAGAAATTCAGAGGAGCCCAGTTTTTGCCCACCAAATAAAAAAGAGATTGTGTTCCAGTAGGTGCTTGGGAAAACCCACTTTTGTAACACACCTCTGTGTTTGATATTAAAGGCATTTGCCACATCACAAACAGGTTTAGAGCTGAGGACACTGTCACTGCAGTTACACAGACTGTATGTTTCCAAACATAAAATCACAAAAAGTGTCAGGTGCAGACTGAGCATATTATACATGTGAAAATGCTGTACCCACAACTGCTGATAGATGGCATCCATGCAATACTAGTGTGGGAAGTGAGTGTGACATCAGCTTGGGTGCTCAGAACAATACATAGAGGATACAGGTTCCAGTTTGCTGTCACTATAACTAACCTTAAATCAATCGGGCACCTTTGAAATGAGTTGGAATGAAAACCATTACTGATTTTTTAGGGGGTGTTTTTTGCCCTCATAGATCACTGACAAGGTTTGCACTGTAAATATGCTCAACTATTAAAACTGGGATAATTTAGCTAATGAAAGTGTGGATATCGATGTGATTTTAACATTCACATTTACATTTACAGCATTTAGCAGACACCCTTATCCAGAGCGACTTACAATTGGTACAGTCTTACAATCCAAGCAATTGTGGGTTAAGGGCCTTTGCTCAAGGACCCAACAGTGGCAGCTTGGCAGAGGTGGAATTTGAACCCTGGACCTTCTGGTCCATAGTCCAGTATCTTAACCGCTAGGCTACCACAGTCCCATAACTGAAGGAAGTACACAAATGAAAAATTCATGGTTATTTTTTGAATATTTTGACCAAACAAAATAAGCTTGAATGTTGAGTTGCAGGCAACTGGACTCCTTATTGGTTGTTGAAGACGTTTCACCTCTCATCCGAAAGGCGGATAGTTAGGATAGTTCATCTACCTTTTTCTGTTCTCTCCTCTCCCTGTCTTCTCCCTCTACTTTAATGGCCTCCAGTGCCTTCGCCTTACTTCTGTTCTAGAAACTGATGGGTAATCCCAGGTATTTGACCCTAGTGGGGTTGTTACCTTGGGGGTGGTCCTGAGAGTCCTTGACCCATCCTGTCAATTGAAATAAGTGTGACAGAGGCAATTTATGTCCAATTAGAACAACCATCATTGAACAGAGGTGGTGGTTTATGTCATCAGCTATAAACCATCTACAAAGCAGTTTTGAGATCCCTTCCTAGGTGGTTTAATCTCCATTCCCACCATGACTCATGTGGTTTTAACGACTGACATGATGGAAGGGTGGAGCAGCGACTCAATAATGGGTCACACCTTGGCTCCTGTGATCCTAATGACTCATGTATTGATAGGGTGGCTCAAGGACTCTCAGGACCACCCCCAAGGTGACAACCCCACTAGGCTTAAATACCTGGGACTCCCCATCAGCTTCTAGAACTGAAGAAGCCTTTGGACGATGGTGAAAAGTCTTCAACAACCAAGAAGTCGTCCAGTTCCTTCAACCCAACACTCAAGTCTGCAATGACCTGGATGACTGAGAACCTACACAGACACCAAATCATTGTTTTCAGTGTAGTAGGATATGGCATCAGTTATTTCCAACTTTTTAAATTCCTTTCAGATTGTGTATTAAAAAGTATTAGCAGAAAACAATCTAAATAATGGACAAATTTTGATTAATTACCAGCCATTTTGGGAGGCATGTTGAGTGGTATCTCTCTACTTCCTCTGTATAAATTGTAATATCACTGTTAAGCGACCTTGGGTGTTGTGAAAGGCGCTATTTAAATGGATTGTGTTATTATTACTTATGTAATGATCCAATAAATTAAGCTAAGACTAAAGTGGTCAAGTCAGGTTTATGTATATAGCGCTTTTTACAACACAGCAGTTTTCGTAGGCCACAGTCCTAACTGAGCATGCCTGGGGCACCAGTGGCAAGGGAAAACTCCCTAAATGTGATGAGGAAGGACTAAGATTGACAAAGGGACCTTTACTGACAAAGGAGCTTTAGGCAGCCTACATTTTATATGTAAAAATGAAACTAAGTTACTCTGTTTGTCCATTCCTGTCTTTCTGCTTGGGTTGACCAATAGAGATGCCTGTATTATATTTTACTTATTCAAATCCTGTTTACTTCTAAATCCATTCGTGTGCCGTCTATTAACAGTTTGTTACTGTCTGTGTGTGTCTATGTAGGACAGTAAAGAGCCTCCAGACTATAGTGACTCCTTCACATCTCCAGCCTGTACACTAGGAGTCGACCTGCGCCGGGGTCGACGTCGTTTCTCTGGCAACCTGCAGCTGCCCCCTCTGGCATGGCGACAGACAGAGAGGTCACGAACACCTGACGAAGAGATCATCTGTCGGCCAACCACGTTACCATTCGTCAAGCCTCCCCGCATCGACATCACACCTGTGGACACAGAGTGGTAAGGCTTTTGTCTAATACTGTAGGAGAGTATTTATTTGTCTTTGTTAGACATCAGTGACAGAAAGATCTCCACATGAGTGCTGCACATATTTGAGCTCGAGGAGAACATGGCTCAGTAGATTACTGAGTGTGTCTGTGCAACGTGTAATTGTTTGGTCACATGATGTGGGCAGCGGTCCATTAGGCAGTGTGGGTTATTTTGTTGGATTTACTGTACTATGTATAAGAAATTAATAACTCCACCCAAAGGGAGAGACTGAAAAGTGTGCTCCTTACTGTCTTTCTTTTACAATGCACACTTATAAATAAACTTAAACTTAAAATTGACTTAAAACAAAAAGCAGACACAGTATGCATTCTGAGTGTGATGGAGCATTCTTGGTTTATGTCTCATGCCACAGACCCAGCCCTCATCTCTGAATGGTCCATGTAAGTGGATCCCTATATACAGCCTCTGGTCTTTCAGGTCTATTAGACCCACATAGGGATATTGAAAGAACGAAAGAGACCAGAAGGCTCTGGCACAAAAAAGACAAAGGGTCTTGCACAGGAGGGGCAGAGGTTCTGGTTCCTAAAAGAATGGGAATGTGTAAATGTGTGTGTTCCTAAATTCTGCATCTCCAGAGGCACCTGAGTTAAAGCGGTGGGATATAGTGGTAGACCGCTAAGGGTTTATTATTGGCCAGTGCTGATATTTAGATAGCAGGATGACCAATATATTTATGAAATGCTGAAATCACTTTTTTTGCAACTGATGATAATAATAATAATAATAATAGATACACAAAATTGCTGAACTTAAATGAACATCATTGTTTCAGACTGCACTATATATACATCATGTCACATTCAACATATCTCTCTACAACCCCTGGCAAAAATTATGGAATCACCAGCCTCGGAGGATGTTCATTCAGTTGTTTAATTTTGTCGAAAAAAAAGCAGATCACTGACATGACACAAAACTAAAGTCATTTCAAATGGCAACTTTCTGGCTTCAAGAAACAGTATAAGAAATCAAGAAAAAAAATTGTGGCAGTCAGTAACGGTTCATTTTTTAGACCAAGCAGAGGGAAAAAATTATGGAATCACTCAATTCTGAGGACAAAATTATGGAATCACCCTGTAAATTTTCATTCCCAAAACTAACACCTGCATCAAATTAGATCTGCTCATTAGTCTGCATCTAAAAAGGAGTGATCACACCTTGGAGAGCTGTTGCACCAAGTGGACTGACATGAATAATGGCTCCAACATGAGAGGAGTCAATTGAAACAAAGGAGAGGATTATCAAACTCTTAAAAGAGGGTAAATCATCACGCAATGTTGCAAAAGATGTTGGTTGTTCACAGTCAGCTGTGTCTAAAATCTGGACCAAATACAAACAACATGGGAAGGTTGTTAAAGGCAAACATACTGGTAGACCAAGGAAGACATCAAAGCGTCAAGATAGAAAACTTAAAGCAATATCTCTCAAAAGCAGAAAATGCACAACAAAACAAATGAGGAACGAATGGGAGGAAACTGGAGTCAACGTCTGTGACCGAAATGTAAGGAACCGCCTAAAGGAAATGGGATTTACATACAGAAAAGCTAAACAAAAGCCTTCATTAACACCTAAACAGAAAAGAACAAGGTTACAATGGGCTAAGGAAAAGCAATCGTGGACTGTGGATGACTGGATGAAAGTCATATTCAGCGATGAATCGCGAATCTTCATTGGGCAAGGTGATGATGCTGGAACTTTTGTTTGGTGCCGTTCCAATGAGATTTATAAAGATGACTGCCTGAAGAGAACATGCAAATTTCCACAGTCATTGATGATATGGGGCTGCATGTCAGGTAAGGCACTGGGGAGATGGGCTTGTGTCCTTACATCTTCAATAAATGCACAAGTGTACGTGAATTTTGGACCCTTTTCTTATCCCATCAATGATGGGGATGATGAAATCATTTTTCAAGATGATAAGGCATCTTGCCATAGAGCAAAAAAAAACTGTGAAAACATTCCTTGAAAAAAGACACATAAGGTCAATGTCATGGCCTGCAAATAGTCCGGATCTCAATCCAATTGAAAATCTTTGGCAGAAGTTGAAGAAAATGGTCCATGACAAGGTCCAACCTGCAAAGCTGATCTGGCAACAGCAATCAGAGAAAGTTGGAGCCAGATTGATGAAGAGTACTGTTTGTCACTCATTAAGTCCATGCCTCAGAGACTGCAAGCTCTTCTAAAAGCCAGAGGTGATGCAACAAAACACTAGTAATGTGTTGGAGTGTTCTTTTCTTTGTTTGTTTTTCATGATTCCATAATTTTGTCCTCAGAATTGAGTGATTCCATAATTTTTTCCCTCTGCTTGGTCTTAAAAATTAAACCGTTACTGACTGCCACCATTTTTTTTCTTGATTTCTTATAGTGTTTCTTGAAGCCAGAAAGTTGCCATTTGAAATGACTTTAGTTTTGTGTCATGTCTGTGATCTGCTTTTTTTCGACAAAGTTAAACAACTCCAAGGCCGATGATTCCATAATTTTTCTTTTTCTTTCTTTCTTTCTTTCTTTCTTTATTTTAGATTTCATTTCTGTGTTTAGATTTGTTTTAACTCTATGTTGACACATGCACCAAGACAAATTCCTTCTTGTACTTGGCGAATAAATGATTCTGATTCTGATATCGGTTGATATCTGATATAAAACCTCTATCATTGTTGAATTATATACTGTACCTCACCATATGGGAGAGACTTAAGGCATAAGTATTGCCTTGGACATTACTTTACTAACTTTGTAAAACAAAATATAACATATTAACACAGATATAAATGCACTAAATAGCTATTTATTTGTCACTAAAAGTTGTGCAGGACCTTGACACAGCATTCAAATTCAAAACAAAAAAGGAGGTAAACATCTTAAACTATATTTATGTATTATTAATGTATTAATTTATTATTAATAATTAATATTAGGTGTTGTATATTGCAGTACCACCACCACCCCTTTCAGCATTTATCTTTGCAGATGTTTATCTCAGCAGGTGTCACAAAATTAAAGTGAACAGATCATTCCCATGGATCAGCTTAATTTCCTGAAACCCAATCCAGCTAATTTTGTTAATATCGCAACCAATATCCGATCCTAATATCAGATCGGTGCATCCCTGGTTTACACTTTTGAAGTAAAAAAGGACTGTACCTGTATAAGTACCTATTTCTACCTATATAAGTCATTTTGCACTCTGCTGTACATGTTGGATGCAGGCTATATTAGTGATCTTTGATTTTTCTGGTTTCTTTTCCTGATGGGCAAACGTTAGAAGGATGTAGACTTGGATTACTGGTAGCAAACACAATATGACTGGTAGCACTTCTGGTTTTCTGAACCAGTGAGAGATCTATCAGTGAGTGTGTGAGAATGAAACAGTTCAGACAGCTACAGGGTTTCATCAGCCAGGGGGTAAGATTGGTAGCTGGTGAAAGATACAGATCTCTTTTTTCTCTCACACTATGACTGCTCATTATTTCTTTGTGACATTTCATGTCATTGTTATTTGCCTCCTCTGTTTCACTTGGATATCAGAGAGGTTGGAGTTTCCAAGAAGAGCTCCATAAGTATACATGTTCTTTCTTTCATAAGTAATATGATATCTGCAAGAAATCAGATTTTGTCAGTAATTCGATGAACAAGTATATTCATAATAGGAAAACCTGGTCAGTCAGTAATCAGATTTATTTGCAACCTTTCAGTAAACCCATTATGGAAGAAGAGATTGATAGGAAACAGAGGTGTTGAAGCGATTAAGGTACTGGACTGTGAATGTGAAAAACCAGGGGTCAAATACCACCTCTCTTAAGGTATCACTAGTAAGTTCTTGGGCAACCAAAAGAACCAATAAGAAACAAAGCGGAAGTGCAGTGACCACTAACACTTAAATAAAGAATAAGTAGAATATGAAATGAAAAATATACAATGCCTAAGACTTTTGCACAGTACTGCATATACAGTGGTGTGAAAAAGTGTTTGCCCTCTTCCAGATTTCCTAGTTTTTTTGCATGTTTGTCACACTTAAGTGTTTCAGAACATCAAACTAATTTAAATATTAGTCAAAGACAACACAAGTAAACACAAAATGCAGTTTTTGAATGAAGGTGTTCATTATTAAGGGATAAAAATCCAAACCTACATGGCTCTGTGTGAAAGAGTGATTGCCCCCTAAACCTAATAACTGGTTGGGCCGCCCTTAGCAGCAACAACTGCAACCAAGCGTTTGTGATAACTTGCAATGAGTCTTTTACAGCATTGTGGAGTTTTTTTTACCCACTCATCTTTGCAGAATTGTTGTAATTCAGCCACATTGGAGAGTTTTTGAGCATGAATGGCCTTTTTAAGGTCATCCCACAGCATCTCAATAGGATTCAGGTCTTCATTTTGTTTTCTTCAGCCATTCAGAGGTGGTCTTGCTGGTGTGTTTTGGATCATTGTCCTGCTGCAGAACCCAAGTTCGTTTCAGCTTGAAGTCACGAACAGATGGCTGGACATTCTCCTTCAGGATTTTCTGGTAGACAGCAGAATTCGTAGTTCCATTTATCACAGCAAGTCTTTCTTCCAGGTCCTGAAGCAGCAAAACAGCCCCAGACCATCACATTACCACCACCATATTTTACTGTTGAGATAATGTTCTTTATCTGAAATGCTGTGTTACTTTTACACCAGATGTAATGGGACACACCTTCCAAAGAGTTCAACTTTTGTCTCGTCAGTCCACAGAATGTTTTCCCAAAAGTCTTGGGGATCATCAAGATATGTTCTGGAAAAATTGTAATGAGCTTTAATGGTCTTTTTGCTCAGCAGTGGTTTTCATCTTGGAACTCTGCCATGCAGGCCATTTTTGCCCAGTCTCTTTCTTATGGTGGAGGCATGAACACTGACCTTAACTGAGACAAGTGAGGCCTGCAGTTCTTTGGTTGTTGTTATGGGGTCTCTTGGATGAGTCATCGCTGCGCTCTTGGTGTAATTTTGGTCAGCCGGCCACTCCTGGTAAGGTTCACCACTGTTCCATGTCTTCACCATTTTGTAGATAATGGCTCTCACTGTGGTTTGCTGGAGTCCCAAAGCTTTAGAAATGGCTTTATTAGCCTTTCCAGACTGATAGATCTCAATTACTTTCTTTCTCAATTGTTCCTGAATTTCTTTGGATCTCGGCATGATGTGTAGCTTTTAAGGATCTTTTGGTGTACTTCACTTTGTCAGGCAGGTCCTATTTAAGTGATGTCCTGATTGAGAACAGGCGTGGCGATAATTAGGACTGGGTGTGGCTAGAGACAGTGAATAATAAACACCTTCATTTAAAAACTGCATATTGTGTTTACTTGTGTTGTCTGTGACTAATATTTAAATTGCTGTGATGTTCCAAACAAAAAAAAAAAAGGAAATCAGGAAAGGGGCAAACACGTTTTCACACCACTGTCAGACAGATTTAAATTTCCTGTTATAATGTTTAAGACCTCGGCTGTTAAAGTGATCAGACGTTGATCAGATGGACATTAAATGGCAGATACCTGTAAAACATTGTCTCAAGTGAGGTGTTTCACTAATGGCATGGTGCAGTACCCCTATTGTAATTGTTAGATTTTTTTTTTTAAACTGTTGCTTCCTGAAAGAATTCTGAGACCATGAATGACAGTGTCTGACACATGGTTCATGCGTTGTTGGTATCTTCATCTGTGTCATTTAGGCTCATATGAGCAGCTTTTATAGCCTGTCTGCCAGCATCTAACCTGACTTATCATGCCCATGCATACCTAAGACAACATTTGCATAGCACCTACATGCCCAGCCGTGCTTGAACTGACCGAAACAGCTTGCTTTGTGGACAAAATACTAGTAGACTTAAAATATAATTGGATATCATAAAAATAAGTTATATACACAATTGTAGGAACATGGTGGTTTTGTGATTATTAGACCAAAAGCAAAATCTTTGTTGGGCAGTATGATTATTTTTTTAATCTGCCTTTAAACAAATCTGTCAAACCAAACCAGAACGTTAAACATGGGCAGTAGGTACCGGTACTAGTCCCTCCTACTCAAGCAAGGGAAATGACCCCGATCAACCTCATAGGGGTGCTACAGTGAAGCAAAATGGGTTGATGTCAGTATCTTCTATTTGTGAGACCTAGAGACAAAATTCTTGCAGATGCTCATTCCTTGGCTAAAGCCAAAAAAGAAAGATATAAAGAACCACTAAGCATTGCCCCCATACATTTTAATTTTAATTTGCATAATATGCAAAACCTGCTTTTTCAAATTGGTCCCTGAGTTTTCTCCACATTTGCAGAAGTTTTGTATCAATAGTCACAAGAGTCTAAAAAGTAATCAATCCTGGAGTGGAGCTTTATTTACTTCTGGACGGCTTCATCAGTTTTTATGAAAATTGAAATATTTATAACACCACTGATTTTGATGTAGCTGACAAAATAGTGGGGTGCTATAATTTGAGGATACCCCTTTCTCAGCAACTGCTGGTGAGATCCAACTGAAGTTGTGCATACTGCTTGGGTGAGCTGGTTATAGAATTTCTAAGAACTTGGTCACCAATAGCAAACAAGTTTTCAGTGGGAATTCGATAGGCTGAACATCATCCAATTCGCATTAAACCCAAATGATAGGCTCAGGGAGGAACTTTCATGAAGCATATGAAGTTTCCTAATGATTGACCGATAGGTGGCGACATTGCCGATTTCAACATTGAGAACAACATTGACATTTATGTCATTTAGCAAACGCTCTTATCCAGAGCAACTTACAATCTTTACAATCCAAGCAGTTGTGAATTAAGGTTCTTGCTCATGGACCCAACAGTGGCAGCTTGGCAGAGGTGGGATTTGAACCCTGGACCTTCTGGTCCACAGCCCCACAACCACATCTCTTATACAATTCATCTTATTGACATGAAACCAGACTCAAATCATGCATCCCTGAGAGACTTGCCATGCACACCATTGTTGTTCAATGTTCTCCTGATGGTGAGTATTGACATTAGCTAATTGTTAAAAGAAGCTTTAAATTGCTTAGCTATTATCCTGGGTTCCTCTGTGTCCTCTTGAACTATTGCTTGTCTTGCTCTTTGAGTAATCTTTGATGGTTGACCTCTCCTAGCGGGCATAACAATGGTCTAGAATTTTCTCCATTTGCGTACACATCTCTCTGACTGTGGATAGGTGGAGTCCAAATACTTCAGATATGATATTATAACTTTTTCCTGCCAGATGTGGATCATCAACTCTTTTTTTGTGGTACTCAGAAATCCCATTTCTTCATTCCGTGATTTTTTTATTTAAATATTCCTCAATAATCAATAAATTTATAAATAATAATATTTAATCAGGGCAACACTAGGGCTGTGCTAAAAATCGATACAGCAATATATTGCCTAACAGTTCCAGAGATCCCTGGTTTGATTCTTGGCCCAAACTCCATCTATGTAGAGTTTGGATGTTCTCTTCATGTCTGCATGAGCAAAGATGCATTAGGTCATCTGGTGTCTTTAAAGTTTCTTAGCCTCAGTGAGTGTTTATGGGGCAGCATGATGGCACAAGAACATGGGTTTCCTTGGGGTACTCCGGTTTCCTCCCACATCCCAAAGATGCGCGTTAGGTTGACTGGTAGCTCTAAATTGCCCCAGTATGAATGTGTCTGACTAGTATTGATGTAACCTTGGTCCTGTCGTGAATGGTCATTGAAGCTGATGCAGTGTTAAATAAAAACTAATAAAGTTCATGTTTCTGTGTGTATGTGTATGCACATGCAGTCTGCGATGGACTGGCACCCGGTCTAGTGTCCCTGCAGCAGCCTGTGACCCTGAATTGGATTAGACGTGTAGGAAAATGAATGACTGCATATTGTCAAGGTGACATGGCATTTATCCTGCATTAGTGCAATTCATGTGTGGTAAAGATTTTCTATGAAATTGTAAATGTGATGTAATTGGAGGCTAATGGCTTGAAAGGTGGATGACAAGGGAAAACACACACACACACAGGGTCTCCGCCCTGCTCACTGACTCTGTGTCATGCTTCCACTTGTTAGAGCTGGGTTTAATGCCTTGCATCAGGGGTATTTTAGGAACACATTTACTTCACTGTGTGACTGGGTTGCAGCAGAGTCTGACTGTGATGGGTGTCTTACTTGAGCTGAGAGGAGACGTTTATGAGAATCTGTAATAGACACCCAAAATCAGAATTCTGTGAAATAATGTACAGGTATGTGCCGTTTAACGACCATGTTTGGACTAGAGACTGTTCTAACTTGGTTGATGTATTTAGAGACTTTTTTGTGCAACTTGCTTGCGTTTCTGTGTATGACATTGTGCTACTTATTTGTAACGAGCTGTAAATGGTGTCTGTATGAGCCTGTCCTATTGTAAGTAGTACTCCTTTGTTTGGCCCCCCATTACCTGTATATTATCTCTAACATATAACTGTATAAACTGTTTTACATTCACTCTTTGAGTCCCTGTTTCATCTGGCGGACCTTCCCTGTTGTTCATAATGCTGTCTGTCTATGATTTTTGGCTTCCATGAAACAAAAGTGTCAGTCGTTTCAATCGCTCATCAATCACTCGTGTTTTCAAAGGTATCTCTGGCGCATCTACTTATCAATTGCTCTCAGTTTTCTTGTGAAATCACCCCTTATATTTACATTACAGTAGCGTAAAAACCTATGTGACTGTGGTAATGTCCAGTCAATGACCATTTTGGTGAACTATCTGTTTCACACAATGCAACGCAGTTGTTAAACGGAGAATACCTGTAATATGGAAAGCAATTCAATGCTGATTTACATATTGTGGGAACAGGAACAGGAAAAAATTGTGGGATTGTGGGAACAGGAAAAAACCCTTTAAACAAAAGATCTAGAGAGGACTCTTTTCTGTGGCATTTGAATTCTTAATGCTGTATTTTGTCAACATGACAGCTGAAAAAGTGTTGGTGGAAATAACGCAGAAAATAATAAGACCATTGTGGCAATGCCAGCATTATGAATGTGACATTTTAGCTCATACTGACATGCAAAGTGTCTCACTGAATGCATACACTCAGCTTCAGACGGGGATTTTCAGAAGGCGGTAGTACTTTGTGTCAGCAAATCTCCAAATCTACAGTTAGATAACACATCCATGCTCATGCGCCCTGTTCTTATGTCTAACCAGTATAATAACCAATATAAGCACTATTAACTGTTAGATATTCACTCCAAGGATGGCATGGGGACACAAGTGGTTAGTGCTATCGCCTCACAACTCCAGAGATTTCTATTTGATTTCTGGTCTGGTCGCTGCCTGTGTGGAATTTGCATGTTCTCCCTATGTTTCTCCAGATACTCCAGTTATCTCCCACATTTCGAAGACATGCATTAGGCCAATTGGTCTCTCTAAAGTGTCCAAGACTAAGTGAGTGAGTGCATGTGCGCTGTGGTGGATTGGCACCTTGTCTAGGTTACATTTACATTACATTTACAGCATTTAGCAGACGCCCTTATCCAGAGCGACTTACAATTGGTACAATCTTACAATCCAAGCAATTGTGGGTTAAGGGTCTTGCTCAAGGACCCAACTGCTACAGCTTGGCAGAGGTGGGATTTGAACCCTGGACCTTCTGGGCTAGAGTCCAGTACCTTAACCGCTAGGCTACCACAGTCCCATTTAGGGGAAAGGAATTGTTTGCATTTTATTGATTCTGCTTATGTGCTAAAAAATGTTTAGATATAAAGAACATCTTCTATTTTTTATTTCATCCTCGAAAGTAACTATTATTGAAGATTTTTTCTTCCCATTAAAACCATTTATAAGTAAAATCTTAAGATGGCTTAATGTACTAAAGCACTGACAAAGGAACACCAAACTTCTACTGCTCATAAGCAATCTCTGCTGCTGAAATGAACAACATGTGACCCAAAGGGAAAGCAATCATGAGTTATGTTAAGATTTTTTAAGTATGGGAAGAAAAAAGATTAATGTAGACTGGGACTGTGGTAGCCTAGCGGGTAAGGTACTGGACTATGGACCAGAAGGTTCTGGGTTCAAATCCCACCTCTGCCAAGCTGCCACTGTTGGGTCCTTGAGCAAGGCCCTTAACCCACAATTGCTTGGATTGTAAGACTGTACCAATTGTAAGTCTCTCTGGATAAGGGCGTCTGCTAAATGCTGTAAATGTAAATGTAAAAATGATTACTTTCCCCTTCGACCATCATTTCAGCAGTAGAGGCTATATTTATTACCGGTAGTAATTAAGAGAAGTTTAGTGGTTCTATTTCATTATTTTAGGACATTAAGGGACATTAAGCCACATTAAGCTTTGTTCACATTAAGTATTTTAGAATCTCCCAGCGAACACAACCTTTGCTCTAGCAGACTGTACACAGTTGAACACGGTACAAGCTCAATCATGCTCAGTCATGGTGATGCCTTTGATGTTTTGCCATGTTGGAGGTGTAACTTCCTTTACAACAGATCTACTTTCCACAAATTTTGCATTTCTTTTTCTCTCTAACTGGAGCAAAACTTTTGAGCACTTCTGAGCATCCATCTGCCACTAATGCTCTAACTGAGCGTATCAAAACAAAACCACATGATGATGTACATGATCACATGAGGTTCTGATAGATAGATGCCTTCTTATTACAAACATTTTTTTGCACTAATCCCGACCGTGAATTTATAGAATAAAATGCGTTAGTAGGAACCAGTAAGTGGAATCGAAATTTAGAAAAAAAAAATTCATTTTGTTAATCTTTATTTATTTATTTATTATTTTATTATTATTATTTTTTAACAGGTAGCTGGTTCTTGTAATTTTGGAACCAAGTTTCAATATCCAACCCTAGTCAAGGGCTGGCTCATGCCTAGCACCATGTACATGTGATTTCACCCTGACTCCTCAACATTAAGCAAGTATGAGTAAGAAAGAAAAGACTAAAGGTAGTAGAGAAGGAATAAAGTAAACCCTTTTCGAGGTGGAGCATCTGTGATGTGGGTTGGCTTTACTTTAAAGTCCTTGGGAACCTTATTAGGACACACTGAGTTTAAGTTCCATGAGAGTCTATCATAAAATTACTGTCAAGCTGCAGAGCACCAATACTATTCATAGCAAAACATACAATCTGGAGTCACTACTACTACTACCAAAACACTATGTGTAATAATATGCAATCAGTATATACCTTTATGCTGACACTGTTTATGTGCAGTAACTTCTTTCTACATTTGTATATTGTCTATATTTTTCATATATTCTGTTTTATTGTATAGGGCTTTTTACTTCATTATTTTAAAGTGTGTGTCAACTTGTGTTTATTCTGTTTCTGCCCTCTTGTTGTCATAAGACAAATTTCATCTTGTGGGATAGTAAATGGCTATCTTATCTTAGCTATTCTCCAGATTCACACAAAAATTGTTCAATTTTAAAGCACGGAAAGTTGTCTTGACTGGTCTCTTCACCCCCTTTTTAGCATTTTACATGTTAATTTAACATATAAATGCATGAAGACCAGACAGAAGGGAAAAAGCCTCAAAAATACCAAAGAACTGCCTCCATTAGAGGTCTTGTAGAGGATCCCATCAGTATGGAAGACACACAACAACTGTTGATGTCTGTGGTTATCATACTTCAACCAGATGTCAGTTATATTTGTTACCTGATTTGTACCAAACTACCATATGTTAAAGTGGAACATTTGTCCAGCTTTATGATACTGGATCATGGTTACAATGTAAATGTCTTGATGATGGCTTTAAGCTAGATCTTTAATGTGCTCAGTAAATCTTGTTTAATGCAGGGACTGGCTTAAGTGACTCTGATATTGTCCATATGCGCTTGAAAATCGTTACTGCTGTATGTTCATGTCCAATTAGTTAAGATCTATACGAGTGGAAACAGTTTGAATATCCGATTGACGTCACTCTACTGGCAATTCAATTTACGCCAAGACTAGAGCCTGGAGCTTGAATCAACACAGTTTGATCTGTGTGTCAGACTGAGGTCTGGTTAATCTTCAGATCTTCTGTTTGTATCTCCTGCTACTTTAAGACCTGGCGTTCAGAGTTTATAGAAGGACATCTCAAAGGCCCTGAAGGCTTGAAGCAGTTTTGCTGGAGAGTGGAGGTAAAGGTCAGACGATATAATTAATGTGCCTGCTGTTTGCTACGCCCACACGCATAAAACCCTGAATTATGAGTTATGCTTAATATTCTCTGTCTTCTCACATCTTCTGTTTGTGTAGTAGAATAGATTATGTATTACCAATGTCTGATAGAGTGTTAGTTTTATTTACTTTGCAATTGCTCTTGAAATCCTATGGTTTACCCTGCTGCAGTCTAACCATACCTTCTTAATGTCATGATGAAAGATAACGTAGAGTAGAATTGTGTTATAATAAACATCCACCAAAGTCTGGTAATGGTACAAGAATAAAAATGGCTCCAATTGTGACAGTCTGATCACACTTCAGAGTGCTTGTGTGCTACTATACAATCCTAAAGGAGCAGAACAACTTAAATAACTGTAGTACAGAGGTGGAATTTGTTGAAACACATGCAGGAAAAAATAATACAACTACTCCTCTTAGTCTCGATAATGATACTTGGACGATAATTTAGCAGTGTGTATCTTGGGTCTAAAGTATTCAAAAGCTGCTTAAACCTGTCGCTCTCATCTGCTTGTATTTCACAGTCTCTTTCTCGGTGTAATTGATGATAGCATTTATGTCTTGTCATCTGTTACTTTTCTTGTCGTACGATACTTTTTTCTGGAAACCACTAAGGTTTCCCGAATGTGTTTTTGTGCTGGTACCTTTGCAGGTTTAAGCTCCCGAAGTTTGTCATAATTTGCATGGTGGTTAGTTCACAGACGGTTAGCACCAAATTCTGACATAGTTTGCAGATTACTGTCTGGCAAGTATATCTAATGATGTAGACTGTGACACTGGTGGTGTCTGTATTTTGTCTCCTGGTGCAGTTTGTTCACTCATTTTTAACATCAGTCATGCGATTTTAGGTAGAACTCTAGCTTGCTTTGTGACACTAGTGACACGTAGTAGTCTGTCCTACTTGGTACATGGCATTGTGAATACATGAACATGAAGGTGTGTTTTTGACTATTCTTTTGTAAACTGAATGACATAATCGATAATGTCAGCTCGCACATCATTAGACCAACAATTAAGATATTATTGTAGATGATACATACCACATACTTCTAGTTCATAGTTTGTATTTACTGCATTTAGCAGACTTGTCTTTCAAGAACAACCTCCATTTGGGCAGAACATTTGAGGTTTAAGGGTCCACAGTGGTAACCTGGTGGAGCCACGACTTAAACCAACATCTTTTCCAATTACTAGTCCAGAAGCTTAACCCATGAGCTGAAACTCAGTACATTAGCCACTGTGCCTCCACACTGAGCACAAGTACTTAGTAGGCAGATGTTATTCCAGTGCATTCAGGCATTTACAATGACGATGAGTCAGTCTGTGACTCTTCTATTCTTCAATGCAAACCTATTGAAAAATGACAGCAGGCTACGCTGGCAGTGTTAGTGATTGCTCGTTAGGTTGCTGTCAAATCAGCAATGAACTGGCAATGAAAAACACTCCAGATTCAGAAAAGCCCTCCACAATACAATTGTGGCTGGACCCAGCCAGCTCCACATTGGACCCCTCATGGGAACACTGTAGATGCCATGCTACCATAGTTCACAGGACTACAACAGTTATTTTGATTATTTGAAGCAGCTGGTAGCATCTGGATCAGCAGAGCTTGGCTTGTAGAGCTTTGTGCAGTGGCTGAAAACATGTGAAGTATCTGAGCCTGTACATTGAGTATTGTTTTCCAAGATTCTTCCATCACTGAAGAATTAAAGAATTATGAATTGCATTAATGTTCTTAAATTTACATTTAAAGCATTTAGCAGATGCCCTTATCCAGAGCGATTTACAATTTGGACAATCTTACAATCCAAGCAGTTGTGGTTTAAGGGTCTTGCTCAAGGACCCAACAGTGGCAGCTTGGCAGAGGTGGGATTTGAACCCTGGACCTTCTAGTCCAGAGTCCAATACCTTAACCGCTAGGCTACCACAGTCTAACGTAACAGTTATCTTTAATTTAGTGGCTTAATATGTACTTTCGGCAGGTCATATGGTTTTACATGGCTATCCAAAGCATATTACCATGAGCTATCATTATCTTGTCTGCAACGTGGCTGAGTTTCTTTTAAATGTTTGTGGATGCCCGTTACTCCATGCAAAACGAACAGAAACTGACTCTGACTGAAAGCATTAGCTGTACGAAAAATACGCTGCTATAATGTGATTGTTTGTTCATATATTTCTAGTTTAGTAGTTGGCTTTCTCTGGCATCATTCACTGTGGTAGCCTAGTGGTTAAGGTACTGGCCTGTGGACCAGAAGGTCCAGGGTTCAAATCCCACCTCTGTTAAGTTGCCACTGTTAGGTCCCTCTGTAAGGACCTTAACCCACATTTGCTTGAACTGTAAGACTGTATTAATTGTAAGTCACTCTGGATAAAGTCTGGCTCGGTGGGTAGCACTCTCCCAGCAAGAAGGTCCTGGGTTTGATCCCGAGGTGGAATGGTCTGGGTCTTTTCTGTGTGGAATCTGCATGTGCTCCCTGTGTGCAAGTGTGTTTACCCCGAGGACTCCGGTTTCCTCCCACAGTCATGCTTTAGGTTAATTGATTACTGTGACTTGGCCTGATCTGAGTCTGTGTGTTATATAGCTTTGAAGTAACCTTGTGTATCTATATGACCTTGTGTCTGTCGTTAAAATGGCCATTGATGCCGATAGCGACGTTAAACAAACAAAGTTAACAGTCTGAGATAAAGATGAGTGTTTACAGATAAGGAGAAGACAGACATCACTTATCAAGTCGGAGAAATGCCACCATAGGGCTGTGTGTTGTGAGCCCTCTTGTCTAGGCTGGTTTGGGATGCATGTTTATTCCTAGATGTAGACATTTAAATTTAGTCATTTAGCTGATGCTCTTATCCAGAGCGACTTACAATTAATACGAAGTCGATAAGTTGGACATCTCCACACAGCATTTATAGTATGCAATGCAAAATATTGTGCTGTGTTGACCCAAACTGTAAAGCACTTACTGAGAAAGTGCCTGGTACTCAAGGCCAACTGTTGATCTTACAACCATAGGGTCTTGCTTTACTATTGCACTACTTGGAAGCGGTGGAAATGGGTCTACATCTAGGCATTTAGCAATTGCCCTTATCCAGAGTGATTTACAACTGATACAGTCTTAGCTATTACAACTGTTATAATCCAAGCAATTGTGGGTTAAGGGCCTTTCTCTTAGCTTTACTCAACATTCACATGCTTTACATCAAATGATTGAGGTCCATATTCACGTTGGAAAGCTAATTATTATTTACACTTTGTACTCCATTGCAAGCTAACATGACCAAAATTAACCCAATCAGACTATTTAGATTCCCTGAGGACCTAATAAATGTGTCTTGTGTGGCATGAAGATTTTCTGTCATTATCAGCTGTGAAGCTAATTAAGCGACTTGGCCGAAGCGTTCACATCTATTTGACTCTCACAGTTCTGTGCACCACCCGTTCCTCCTCTTCATGCCCGCAGCATGCCCTTCCTACCCATAATTTCTATCTTCGTCTTTGCTTTCTTCTCTTTTGTGAATGCACATGTAGGAGGACTGATGTCATTCCGTCTTCGCTGTCAGTGAGTGGGTTATGTCAGGACTTTAATTATGTAAGTCTAGGTCTTCTCTAATGTTGTCTTCACTCAAGGCCTGGGTCAACTCCACAGAAAAGTCACGATTCCATAAATTCTGAATGTGAAGTACCTTGCCATCGACCGCATCTGCACTATACCAGAACCATAGTATAAACAGCATTGCAACATTAAGCTTTTTATTAGTATTTATACAAGGTTGTCACCACTCACATTTAAACTGCTTTTTTGTAGTGTCCTTTCTGTTGTGTGTCTTGTAATTGATCCCAGCAGTTGCAGCTGTATAATCTTATTAAGCACAATGTGGAGATTCTAATAAGCAAAAACCATCCCATGAGAACACTTCTTTGTATCTAGGTGTGACAACAGCTTGTGTTAATATTTATTCCAACTTCCATAGCTCTAACAGCTGTCATGCACAACGGGGAGAACATCAGAGATGGTAAGTACTTAAGGTGGTGGTCTTGTACTTTTTTTTTTTAGCTATCTGTACTTTACTTGATTATTTCTGTAACTTAATACATTTTACGTACTACTTTTCAAAGAAAAATGTACTTTTTACCCATTTTCAAAACAGGCTTTGATACTTTCGCTTTTATGAATCTATTTATTTATCTATCAATTGTAGTCAGGGACCTAATGAATCTCCAATTGGAATCCTAGATTTATAATTGACATATTGCAACTGGCGAGACGGTGCACACACCAAAATGAAACAATTCCACCCGTTGCGGCACTTGGTTGTGCACCTATCAATTTTTGTAACTTTTGGTTCCTCTATGTCTGAAAATGTTTTATTCTATTTTTGCTGTCGTTAGCTAAAGGTGCTAATGTAATTTGTATAGTTGTAGTACAAACCATTATGTACATGCATTAGTTTCATGGATTTGTACCTCTTGCTCTCAAATACTTCCTGTTTAGTTTAAAATTTAGTTGGAAAGGCTTTTAATAGTAGTACAAATACTTTTATTATTGCTTTACCTGCATCTACATTTACTTCAACTTGATTTAAGTATTAAAAATGCTTCAGCTTTTACTTGCGTATTTTTTAATAGATTGGTAGTACTTTTACTTAAGTAAAGAATGTGTACTGCTGCCACCTCTGGTGAACATTATGCAACAAGTGTAGTCATGTCCCCAAATAGTAGTGCCAAAATATTGTGGAGCCCTTAAACTAACCTAAACCTAAAACCCTGGACACCAGTATCGCTGGACCTTAATCCTACTGAATAGTTGTGAGATTATTTGAGATTGTGTGAACACCAAGTTAGTGGAACTGACACAAACACAATGTGAAGACAAGTGGAATCCTTATTTGACAAAAGTGTCAGTTATTTTATACTGTTGATTTTCACATTTTATTATTGTTTGTTCACCTTACTAGCCTCCAGTCCCTCAGACACAGCCAGTTGTACCTGTATGTGAGATTCATTGTCTGTTGGCAGTAACCTTTTCTGACTATTAAAGGCTGCTAAAATGAAATCAAACATTTGTCGAATACAGTAAGAAAAACTTGCCTCCAAATTTACAGAATTCCTATTGATGTGTCTAATCAGCTGGAATCAGTACCAGGAATGGGGGTGATGTTTGCTGTGTAATCACACATCAACACCTCCATCACTCTTATAAGCATAGCACCACTCTGCTGAAGAAAGCACAGCAGTACTTGCATCAACCTCAGGAGGCCGAGGAAATTCGAGATCTCTAATGCACTGCAGAAAGCCGTCTTCACTGCAAATATAGGGATTGTTCTTTCTGGAAGCATCACGGCCTGCTACGGAAATTGCAGCTTCCAGGACAAGAAGCCCTCCATATAGTAATCCGATGTGCTGAGCACATCACTGTATCACCAAGACAGCACTGCCTGGTCTACAGGATGTGTACTCCAGTTGGTGCAGGTCATCTGCCAATCGGATCATGAAGAACATTCAGCATCCTAGCAGTAATCTTTTCCAGTGGTTACACTCTGGGAAACATCAGGGTCAGGACTGAGGGGCTGAGGAGGAGCTATACGAGGGCCATACGGACTATAAATAAATATTAATACCTCAATATCATACACTCTGCAAGTGCACACAAGCATAGTCAGAATACTCGCCTGATTCAGAACAGTAAACTGTGTGTATATACAGTACACACACTATGCAGGAAGGCCCTATAAAAAGGCTCTCAGAGCCTACTTTTGGGTAATGTCCCTCTTGTTGAGAGATTGATGACTAATAGACTCGCCTCTACGACGCATTGTAAGACATTTTGCTGAGTTGCCAGACTGTGAGGGGGCGTATTGCTGAACTGAGAGAAGCAGGATGATTGTTTCACAAGATGGTTGTTTCAACGAATTGCCCACCATGTAGGCCATTCTGACTTAGCTGTTAGGAGGTGTTTGGAAGAAGTGATTCCATAAGGGCATGTATACACGGCGAACAGGCCCAGCTGCAACATCTGTTTGAAAAATATGCCACAGGATAACATATGGAACCTGTTTACCTCCATGACAACCGTATCTCCTCTTGTATCCAGGCTAGAAGTGGCCCAACAGGGTACTATAGCCTCCTTTTGTTTGTGCAGTTGTTTTTTTTAAATAACTTATCCTCTCTAATATTGTAATCACTTACACATATCATCATTACATTACAGTTATAAGTTATCTTCAATGTTGAATAACTCCTCTTTTCTGTGTGGTTTAGAATACTGTAGTATTTAAGCTGTGTGAAAAGGAACTTGTTTATCATTCTGATACGTGGAGTTTGAGTCCACAGGCAGTCTTATTGATCCTTGAGCGTTGTCCTGTGAATGCGATTCTGATGAACCTGCTTGAAACAGCATATGCTAAACACTCTGGCTACAATACAGGTGCTCCCCGCTTCAAAACAGGAGGAAATAAAGAAATGAACAGCATTCATATATATGGATATGCACTTGATAAATATAATGGATAGAAACAGATTTTGACCTGCATAAGTGCTCGCTCACCTTTCCTTGCACTAAGTGTAAGAATGGTGTCATTAAAAAAAATAACATTGATTTAAAAATACTGCAGTTAGATAGCTGCTTATTTTTCATTAATTAATTAATTCATTTTCATGCCTGCATAATACAATTCAGGATAGCTGGCAACCAGAGACTAACAGGCAGCACAGGGCACATGACAGAAACCAACCCTACACCGGGCGGCAATTTATCCCAGGGTATATGCAATCACTCACTCATATTCGGACACTTTAGAGATACCAGTTGACTTAATGCATGTCTTTGAAACCCGGAGTACCAGAAGAAAAGCCACACAGACATGTGGAGAACATGCAAACTCCTTACAGGCAGAGTCAGAGATGACAATTGAACCAGGAATCTCTGGCAACAGCCCAAACTTTGAAAATAATTCTAAAATTTGAACACATCAGAATTTCCCTTGCAAATGATTGAAGCGTTGTAACCTTTTTAAAGGTTTCATCTAGTACAATTTCCTTTTCTTTTTATCTCTCTTGCTTTCCTGCAACACCCTCCTTCTCGCCGGTCTCCATGGAGAGGATTAGGCTGATGGCGTGTTGACTGGAAGGTTGTTTCTTTGCTGAAGGCGTAACTGTGTGCAGTGTGTCTCCAACATGCTGCTGTAGAACCAGATAGAATCGTGCTGCATCAGTCCATTTACAGAAACTTTAATCTGTGAGGTGTTGACTCTCTTGTTGAAGCGACTTAGTTGTTTGATATGTAGAGATGACAGAGATGATGTAGCGTCTGCATGTCATTAAAACATGAGTTTTGTTTTTTAAATACGTCTGGTTTGCAGCTGTGCTTCTGGGGTACGTGCTTGAGAGTCACCTTCTGCTTTGTACTCTGAACTGAAATGAGTCATCAGTCTGAATGACAGTGTGCCGTGCCCTGATAGCACTCGAACACTACTGGATTAATCTCTTTTCCCCTCTGCCGAGCCGTTCTTTAATTCTTAATTACCAAATCAAGGCAGCACATTGAGGAATTCTAATCCTAAGTCACCTGGCAGCAATTTGAAGTCACTGTTGAGTGTTTATCTTCTCCTCACAGCTTTCAGTTGCTTCTGGATTTTTTTTTTCCTCTCCTTGTTGCCACCGTGAGAAGCGCTGAGCTGTGAAAGGCCAAAAAGCCATCAGAATTCAGCGGCTCTTCTTTTTCTTCCACAATGAGACACCCTTTGTGGCAGACCAATCAGGTCTTGCTGGGGGCGGAGCTTGCACCGTTACTGTGTGAGTGTGTGTCTTTTTTCATCAGTCCAGTTATGCTGTTTATCCTCAATGAGGACGCTGCTTGAGGCTATGGACTTAGGTGTGCTACCTTGGAGTGCTTTCTCTGGTGTTTTTCTCCTTTCCTGCTGAGTGCGGGTTTGGATAGGCAGCACGTCTAGGGAGAGTGTATGAGCGGCGGAGCAGCCGATGGGGCTGAGGGGATGCTGGTGGTTGCTTCCTGCGTTGTTAATTGTGGAGGTTCCAGGAGCTGAATGGAGTAAGTGAGTGTCTTGGAGAGAGAAATAGACCGCGAGGAAGATCTACAGCATGAGTGACGTGTAGTGTAAAACAGTGCCTAACTATAGTCAGATGACTCTTAGTAGGCAGAAAGGCGGGTAGAAAGGTCAAAGAGAGAGCTGTTTATTTTATAGATTAGCTAGAGCTGTGTGGTTTTTCTCTCTGTCACAGGAAGCAGGTATGACGGTGCTCTGACAAACCCTCGTCTTAGTGTGTCAGTAGAACTCTATTTGCTGAATGGAGCCGAGACAGAGATAGATCACTGCCAAAAGCTAAATCCTCCTCCTGCATGAGAGAGGGAGAAGGACAGACGGGGGATAGGCAAGACTAGCATCAGCAGAGCTGCTTGATTAGAACAGAAAGAGGCAACTGCACCTGCAGCTCCATCATCCCGTCAGCATGTCATCGAACGAGCTGAGCCCGCCGGAGCCGGAGCCCTGCATCCGAACCTTCAAGGAGCACATGCGCCTGGAGCTAGAACCTCCCCGACTGGTCACGTCCCCGAAAATCTCACCTCGCAGCTCACCTCGCCTGTTCCGCAGACTCATGGTCAACAAGGGCAGCCGTCACCGACGACGCTTCACCGTCGCACACACTTGGTAAGTGTAGAGATAGAGGACAGGAGCAAAACAGTTCTGACATGATGCTTTCTCTACATGTGGATGAGCCAAACGGCAATTCTAAAGGGATAAAAATCAAACCAGGATTATAGGCGCTCTTTGTAAGCGATCTTTCTTTAGGGTGCACCCAACAGACTAATCTTATGAAATCTCAGACTAGTACGTATGTGGTGTAAATCAGTGGTCGGCATTTGTAGTTCATTTTTAGTTTGTGAAATGATTAACTTTTATACTACAGCTGATGTGTGATGACTTGATTTTACTTAAGGAGTAATGCATGTTGGGAAAAAATCTCTCTGATGGCATTTTATGGTACAACAACTTGCCCTTACATATTTACACATGTTTAATAAACAGCACATCATTCTTTTACCTGTTATTTTCCTCACATTTACTGTGGTGGATTGTGTGTAAAATGTTAGCCCTGCTTTCAGTGGAGGCTGCAAGCAGGCAATCCCTCACCATCAACTTCTATTTATATCTCCCTGCTGAAAAGGGAGCAGCAGTACCTTTTGACTACTATTCAATTCTAAATTGCTTTTAAATGTTAAATAAACCTAGCAACTAGCAGACACCTAGATGTTTTATTTAGCATATGCACTAGGGTGAAGTGAGATGTATGGAAAAATACTTCTCAGACCTCACCCCCCTCAATCTGTTCCACATAACAAGCTCTATCACCAGTAAAAAAAAATCATGATACCACTTGTCTAAGACGATGGCTCAGTGTAATCTCTTTATACTTGTGAAATTGTGTCACTGTGGCGCAAGTGGTTAGCACAGTCACCACACTGCTCCAGAGATCCCAGGTTTGATCCTGACCTTGGACTCTATGAGGACATTTCCTGTTCTTTCCTTGTCTGCAAGTGTTTTCTCCAGGTACTCCAGTGTCCTCCCACATTTTGCAGACATCTGTTAGGTCAATTGGTCTCTCTAAATAGCCCCAGTGTGAGTGTTTGTTGAGTATAGATGTCTGACATGAAGATAAATAAATAAATAAATGTTAGAAATGTTCTTTCCACACACAAAATCCCTGTTTGTCACTTTGGGTATAAGTCAAGACCTCCTTCAAATGATGATTACATGGAAGCAAAATTGAGAGCTGCTAGAGAACAACTGGGTGCTTATGGAGACGTTTAATGCATGACTGAGCAACCAAGAGGAATGGAAGTAATTTATCCTTCAGTGCGTAGGACTTTCTAAACATCAATAAAGCTACTGTAGTAAAAAAATAAAAATAACCTGTAGGTAGTGTGTCATCACATTCATCTCTGATAAAACTTAAAAAGACTTTCATTTATGTATATTCTAATGGACACATTTTTGAGGTGGCTGGGGCAGCAGTAAATTGCAATCTTCTGCAACTAATTTTCTGTATATTAACTGTATACTTTTTTCTTCATTGTCTCCCTAAAATGGACATTTGAGAGATGCAGCGGTCTAATACTGTACACTAGCCAACCAATGCAGGGTCTTGGGTTAGTGTCCCTTTGGTGCCTTTTCAGCAGGGTTGGCCGTCACATATACAGTTTGTTGTGTCTGAGGGAGGTGAGACTGGTTGGGCGATCGTTTCCCAGTGCTGCAATGGATTGGTTTTCCATCCAAGGCATGGCTAACCCTCTGCCCTGTGTTCTCTGGTGACCCATGACCTCAACCAGGACGAGGTGTTAAATGCACAGAATTTGAAAAAGGGCAACACTGCTTTCAAATTTTATATTTTGGTGATTTAATAAGAAGATAAGGCAGCCCTGCAGGGAACAAACTTCAGCATGACATCAGTGGGGGCCAAACATCTGAGATCACTGAAAATCACTATTTTGTATGTTTTTTCTTTTTTTTCTTTTCAAATTTAAGACAATGTTCTTCACTACAAATCATATAATCAGCATAACAGTTTGAGTTAAAAAGTTGAATCTTTGATAAAAAGGATTAATTTCATAATCTGTTAGTATTTGGTATGTTCCCCCTATTTGTAATGACAGCATGCACTTAAGATGGTATGGACAAGACGGTATAGACTCCACAAGAATGTGATGATCCATGTTATCCTAGTATGATTTCACAATATTTCAGAGATCATCTTGAGACTTTACTGAATGTTTTGGATTTAGCTCATGTCAGTACATATGTAATGAAATACATTGTATTGAATTTGTGGAAAATGCAAAACAGAAGCATTTTTCTGCAAATGAACAATTACTAATGCTGTGAAGTTGTGTGGCTTTGCAAAAACAATAGTTTTCAATTCTATGATGAAGCACTGCTGGTGACACTTGGGTAAAATTGCTTCATTGCACATAATGTATAAAACATATGGCTTGTTTTTTACTGTATATACTCACTATATATAGTATAAAATAGCACTGTAGAACCAATGTAGGGTAGAATCACTAAATGCCACTTGAGATTCATACTCTCGGTATGAGTTGTTTTTGCATTTTTGTTCTTTATAGGTATATGTATGTGTTAAACACTTTACTTGGATAAAGTGGTGTTGAGAATATTGAATAGAACTACAGCCTTGTATTGAAAATGTCTCGTTTCAAAGAGACTCTTGTATCTACTGTCATATGTTTATATTACAATCTGTGGTGAACTGAAGCTGGTTGTGGTTTTAGCCGCAGTGTAATTGCTAAGCTAAATGATGAGGGTGTTTCAGTTTACAGCTCCTCTGACTGATACAAATGTATGCAGTGTCAGTGTAATGGAGCTCTACTTACTCTGTTTACAAGGTGTGACCTTTTCAAACCAACAGACATGGAGCTGCATGTGAAAAAACCCCCACTCATAAATGAGTTAGTGTCTTATATAGCACATATCACTCCATGTCATTGTGGTCTATGAAACTTGTTCTTGGCAGTCAGGTTACCATTCTCTTCCCTTGTTTCTTTTGAGGTCCAGCTTCATTCCTAGTCCTGCCAGACCTCTTGACAATCTCATTCGAGGCGCCAACACGGCATCTGGAGACCTTGAGCTCTCACAATAATTTGAGCTCATGGTTTTGTTTTTCATATCCTGCTATTGTTCTGTTTTCTTTGCCTGCCCTCTAATGATTTCCCTGAATTGGCATATATTGTGCGTTTTGATGTCATTTTTGCAAGTCGTAAGACTCTTTTTTTGTTACATTTTCTGTATATGGCTCCGCTTAATCCTCGTCTTTGAATGGCTTGTGAGGTCAGAGGATGCTGCAAAATCCTTTCTGTTTGTTATTTTTTTCCTTGTCCTCAGCTGTAGCGATACGATCATGCTTGGTAGTATGTGGGCAGGAAGAGAAATGACATCAGACATTATTTTAAGTGCTTGGCAGAATAAATTGGGTAAATGGAGCATAATTAGAGTCTAGTCTAGACTGTTGCAGTGTTGGACGTGGGAGATGTTGGTGGCATCTACAAAACATTAAGCTAACAGAATTGTAATTTGTATCACATAAATGTGATTTTAATTTGGGAGGTACGTTACCGAGTGTGTGTGTGTGAGAGTGAGAGAGTGAGTGAGGGAGAGAGAGAGATCGATTGTGGGGTGGGGGGGTGGGGGTTATCTGGCTAATGCTCAAGTGCAACCATTATGTGTCCAAGTAGAGCTGAGTGTTTCTCCCTTTGCTCAGTCAGCTAGACAAACTGTTAATGTTTAATGTATCACGTACAGCACTAAGGCACGGCACACAGGTACAAAACCAACCAATTTATCACTGCCACCATGCCCAAGTACATAATATTCCTTATCTGGCTGATCATTATAAACAGAGATGAAAGCAACATAAGTGGGATGGACGGCTTGCTGATGGAGTCCAGGGTAATGTAATAAGAAAAAGCTCTGGGAGCCTTCATTTAAATGGTGATGGTAGTTCAGTGGTGAAGCACCTCTTGCTAAACACAAGACTAATATTCATCTTCTCAAATTAAGCACTAGAAGTAATTGCACTAACGTAATATAATTTCATTTGCAAGATTCATACTACTGCAGGGTGGCATAATATTAGACTTGAGCATTTAGCAGTATTCTATATTTAGCAGACTCCCTTATCCAGAGTGACTAACAACTGAACTGAGCAATTGCAGGTGGCGTCTTGGTGGATCCAGTAGTAGTTCATAGCATAAAGATAATCCCCCTGGTTGAGATTTAAATTCTTATTGAATTCTTTCCAGTGAGCCACCAGAGCTGCTTGATAGCAATCAATAACAGCTATAATAATAGGGATAACATTATTTGGCTGTGTCCCAAACAGCATATCGAGCAGTGTTTAGTAAGTGTAGCTACAATGGCATTTTTAAAAAAGGACGGGAAAGGTTAAATTATGCTGTATTTGGGACACAGTCCCATCGGTTCACTGGCAACAGCTGTGCCCCTACTCAGTGCTCAGCTACTGATTAATGACACAGTGCTATGGTTAGCCATTACGTGATGTGTATTACGTATGGTGTTCCCCAGACTTAACACCCCTTAAGCTATAGTCACAGTAGAGCGGTTCTAAAAAAATCAATACAGCAACATATTGCGATATTCATTTTTTTGAAGGAAGAAAACACATTTTAAATGGGGTGTAACCTTGGGAGGGGACCAGACTTCAAAAAAGGGACACAACCTCCTTGGGCGGGCCGGTAGATGATAAATCTAAGAGCGAACTAAAACTAAAGTCATGGAGTCAAAGTTCGAATAGAATGTGACGTATGCACAATTCGACATTAAGTGGCCGGGTAATGATGATAAATCTAAGAGCGAACTAAAGTCATGGAGTCCAAAGTTCGATGAATGGAGTATGCCCAATCGACAATTAAGTGGTGCCGCTGTTATTATGATAAATCTAAGAATAGCGAAACTACATTCAATGGAGTCAGGTCCCGAATAAAATGTGAAATTAGTCAACTGGAAGCCCCATCAGATTACTCATGTGTGGGGCCCGGAACTGCCGGAACACAGCTTCGGAGAGAAAACAGGAAATGTAATTAGTTATTGATTAGAGCCAGTGTCTATTAACACTCACTGATGCCATGTCAAATCACTGATGCACAAAGTGAGCATGAAGGACCCCGTCAGCATTAGCTTATACCATAGCAGCATCAGCTAGAAAGCTAGAAAAGAGGAGAACTGGAAGGAAACACAAAGCCAAGAGGGGATCATCATGAAGAATTGGCAACCGCCACGAGCGCAAGAAGACATCACCCAACGTCTCTGATCACCATAATACCCTCTTTTATGACTATGAACCACCCCCAGCTCTGCCCTTATTCTAAGGCAAGTTTGCATGAGTCAAGATCACGAGGACCCAAGCCTAGTTCAGCGCCAGACCAACCGCCCACGCCTACCTCCCTGCCGGCTCTTCCACTCATTCCTTGCCTACCTTCCTTCTCTCCTAAATCCGTTCACCGGTCCGTCCCCCCAACCATGCAACCCTGGTCTAAATCTAGTCAAAAGCCTGTGTAAATAGGTATGTCTTTAGCCTAGACTTAAAACTTTGGAGTGTGTCTGAGTCTCGAACGAAAGTGGGAAGTTTATTCCATAGTTGGGGGGCCATGTATGAGAAAGCCTTTCCCCCTGCTGTGACTTTTTTCATTCTAGGAACTAAAAGAAGTCCTGCATCCTGCAAACGGAGTAGACGAGTTGGATTGTAAGACTCTAAGAGTTCACTCAGATAATTTGGGGCCAGGCCATGTAGAGTTTTATAAGTTATAAGAAGTATTTTGTAATCAATGCGGAATTTGACTAGTAACCAGTGTAGTGATGATAGAACAGGAGTGATATGATCAAATTTTCTAGTTCGAGTTAGCACTCGGGCAGCTGCGTTTTGAACTAACTGAAGTTTATTTATAGATTTATTAGAGCATCCAGTAAATAAGGCGTTACAGTAATCCAACCTTGAGGTTATAAACGCATGAACCAGTTTCTCTGCATCATTAAAAGAGAGGATATTTCTAAGTTTAGCGATATTACATAATTGAATGAAAGCAATTCGAGTGATGCTGCTAATGTGCGCATTAAAGGAGAGATCTGAATCAAATGTGACTCCTAATTTTTTTTACAGATTAACTGGTCAATACTGGACAGCCATCTACATTTAGGATAGATGTAGCCAACCTGTCTCTCACAGCCTTGGGTCCCACTAATAGAACCTCCATTTTGTCTGAGTTAAGTAAGAGAAAATTTAATAACATACAATCTTTTATTTCCTTTACACAGTCCTTAATTTTGTTGATTGTAAGGCTGTCATTAGGTTTGGCTGATATGTACAGCTGTGTATCATCTGCATAGCAGTGGAAACTAATGCCATGTTTACGAATAACTGAGCCTAGTGGTAGCATGTACAGAGAGAATAAAAGCGGACCAAGCAGGACCCTGAGGCACGCCATACTTCACTTTTGAGAGCTTAGACCTTAGATTATTTATATGAACAAACTGGTACCGGTCAGTTAAGTAGGATTTAAACCAAGAAAGTGCTGATCCCTTAATACCTACAGTATTTTCTAGTCTGTTTAGTAAAACATCATGATCTATAGTGTCAAATGCTGCACTTTAATCTGACAGAACAAGAAAAGAAACACATCCCTTATCTGAGGACATTAACAAGTCATTTAGTACCCTAATTAATGCTGTTTCAGTACTATGATGGGGCCTGAAACCAGACTGAAATGTTTCAAAAATTTCATTCCTTTGGAGGTAAATGCAGAGCTGCTGATAGATGGCTTTTTCTAAGATTTTGGACAGAAATGGTAGATTTGAAATTGGTCTATACTTAGATATCACACAAGGGTCAAGATTGGCTTTTTAATCAGTGGTTTGATAACAGCAGACTTAAAGGATTTGGGCACATAACCAAAGGTAAGGGATGAATTTAAAATAACTAACACTGGCTCTATAACACTAGGTAATACTTGTTTGAGTAAACGTGCAGGAATTGGATCTAATAAACATGTTGATGGCTTAGACGAGCTGATCAGTGCGGATAGTTCAGTATTAGTAATTGGGGTAAAATATTTTAATCTTGATTTACAGCTCATTAAACAGATGTCTTAACTAGTGCTGCATCTGGAAGGTGGCTGAATAGTTTGGTGATGCGATGAGCAGTGAGTTTTATGCCTAATGTTTTCTATCTTATCATTAAAGAAAGTCATGAAGTCATTACTGTTAAAATTACACAGAACGGGAGAGTCACTTTCTGTCGGGTTTTTTGTTAATTTGGAGACTGTATTAAAGAGAAATCTTGGATTATTCTTATTTTTCTCTATGATTGAAGAGAAGTATGCAGCTTTAGCTTTAGTGAGGGCATGCTTATACTCTGCCATGCTGTCCCTCCAAGCAATCTTAAACACCTCCAATTTACTATGTCTCTACTTGCGCTCTAGGTGCCGTGTTCTTTGCTTTAAGGTACGGGTGTTGTCATTTTACCATGGTGCTAGCCTTTTTTCCCTAATGTGTTTGACCCTAGCAGGAGCAATCGTGTCCAGGGTTGAGGGAAGCACACATTCTAATTGGTCATTTACACACTCAAGATGATTGATCTCTGTAGGTGTATTAAATTTCAAGTCTGGTAGGTTTTTAATAAACACAGCTGGAGTAGCAGATGTGATAGTGCGCTTGGTGTGATAACGAGGAGAAGGATTTTATTTATTAGTGATAGCTCAAATACTAAAAGATAGTGATCTGAAATCGAATCACTTTGTGGGAAAATATCAAGGTTATCTATATTGATACCAAATGTTAATATTAGATCTAATGTATGATTACAGCGGTGGGTTGGTCCCATCACATTCTGAGTGATGCCCATGGATTCTAAGATGGACTCGAAAGCAATTTTAAGTTGAACCTGCTCATTCTCAAAGTGAATATTGAAATCACCTACAATTAAAGCCTTATCTGTTGACAGTACTAAGCAGGAAAGATAGTTAGCAAATTCCTGAAGAAATTCTGAATAGGGACAAGGAGGATGGTAAATGGTGATAAGCTGAAAAGAGTATGGTTTTGACTTCCATAACAATGGATCAGTCACATTAAAAATTAGTATTTCAAAAGAATTAGCCTTGTAATGGGATTTAGTTATAACACCTAGCTCTTTGTCAAAAATTGTGGCTATGCCTCCCCCCCGACCATTAGGACGAGGGCGGTGAGCATGACTGTATCCAGGAGGTGAGCCTTCATTTAAGGCTAAATATTCATCAGGTCTAATCCAAGTTTCAGTGAGACAGAGAGCGTGTAAGCATTTATCAGTGATCATTTCATTTACATCACTGCTTTGTTTGTAAGTGATCCAATGTTAAGTAATCCTAGTTTTAGTCTAAGGTTGTTATTTCTTTGGCAGCTATCATTGTTTATACTAATGAGGTTATTAAAACAGACTTTTTGATTTACGTTTAGAGCAGATGCGGGTAACAGACACAGTTTCAATAATTTGGGTTCTGGGTGACGGTGCATGGCTACCAGCAGACAGTTGGTTAAGCCGGTCTGTCTGCTGCCTGACCCCTGCTCTGGATAGTCAGCCCCTAACCAATCGGGCCATAAGACTATGGGCAATGTTGCAGGAGATGAGAGCAGCACCCTCCCGAGTGGGGTGAACACCGTCCCATCCTAAAACCCTCAAAGGCTGTCCAGTTGTCTATATAGCCCACGTTGTTTTCAGACCACCACTTGGACAGCCAGCAGTTCAGCGACCATAACCTGCTGTAGGCTTGGTCACCTCGCCGCATTGGGATGGGGCCAGAGCACACTACTGCATCGGACATTGCCTTCGCCACTCTAACCACCTCTACAAAATTAGCCTTAGTACCCTCTGACTGACGAAGGCGTATATCATTAGCCCCTACATGAATAACTATCCTAGAGAATCTGCGGCTCTTGAGTTTACTAAGACTCGTTACAATGTCCGGTGACTCTGTCGTAAAATAGAGTCACCTATGACCAGAGCTCTTTCAACAGGCTGCTCAGTGGGTGCATCACTGAGGAGGGTAAACCTGTTGGACACATGAACAGGTAAAAAGTGGTGCTCTCGTGGGCTAGCATTACGACTACGTCGCCGAACCGTCACCCACTTGCCCTGCTGCGAGGACTCTGCCGGGGTTGGGGCTCTAACTTCACCTGTGGCATCCAGATCTGCTAAGCTAGGAGCTGAGCTAGCCTTCTCTAATGTCTGGATGCGCACCTCTAAAACTACAATCTTCTCCGTCAGACTGGCTACAAGCCTACACCTATCATAAGTAAAATTTACACTAATGACGGAGGAAGAATAGCTAAACATGCCACACTCGGCACAGGGAACAAGCACAGCAGAAGCCATGTTAGTACAATTAATTAATTAAAGGTACTTAGCTTCGGGTGGTGTTGTGGGGTGCCGAGTGAAGATATGGTTCAGCTGCAGCCGATGGTCCAATGCAATGCTCGATTAAAGCGTTAATACAAGTTAAGTCAACACAAAACGTCACAAAAAGCTAAGTCTCAAAAAGAAAGTGGGAAAAGACTGTAAAAAGTTATAAAAACACACACTACTGCAAAAGAGGACGCAACTCTGGTTATTAGCTAATGGCTAACTACTGCGAACACAAGCCGGTACACCTGTAAAGTTACTAAATAACGATTAGCGGCAAAAAATATAATCCGCCGGTACGAGAATAAAATGATTAAGATGTTGTAAAAACCTACTATATATACGATTATATATGATACAGATGCGATCGGGAAATAAAATATATCAAAGGTAATAAGCTGCTAGCAGCTACGACAGACCCGCGTTCCTCTGTGCAACCGCGGATCAGTCTTGGTTTGCCAGATCCCTCGCAATCCCCGCGTCCAGTCTCCAGCGTCTCTCCGCGTTCTCTCAGCGTTCTCCTCGCGCAGTACTCAGTGCTCAGCTACTGATTAATGACACAGTGCTATGGTTAGCCATTACGTGATGTGTATTACGTATGGTGTTCCCCAGACTTAACACCCCTTAAGCTATAGTCACAGTAGAGCGGTTCTAAAAAAATCAATACAGCAACATATTGCGATATTCATTTTTTTGAAGGAAGAAAACACATTTTAAATGGGGTGTAACTGCTGTCTACGTTCCTGTAGATGTTACAGTACAGTGTATTGACTCAATTTGTCCGCTAAATGATCAATGTGATGTGATGTTTTCGGATGACTCAGATTGTACACCGTAACTTTTATTTCTGCTGTTTTTAGATTTTCAGTGAACAATGTGGAATATCGCAATATGCATTGTATCGCAACCTATAGTGATATAAGCATATTGTGACCCATGTATCATGAAGTCCTTTTCCAGTGCCCTCCCCTAGGTCACAGTAGACATTTGCAGGTAGCGTGGCTCTGTGAAATAGGCGGGGCCAAGACAGGGCTGGAAGATTGTCGCTGGAAACATTTTGGTCCACTTAGGGTAGCCTATATTTTGACAAGAATGAAGAAACATTGGAGAGGAGTACTACTACCTTTACTCCTTCAGCAGATAAAGCTATGAAAGAGAACAGGTTATGGGGTTCATCGTTTTCTCAGCTTGGGAAATCGGTGCATGTTATATACAATGGGAGCCAACACACGGCTACAATTAGCATTTCCTCCATCTTGGCTCTACAGTACTATGCAAAGCCTTGCACCTTTAGGTTGCCGTAGCCAAAGCAGTAGCGCTATTTGTCGAGGACATGAATTCCCATGTCAGAGTTTGAATTCGCCACATAGTTTGACTCACTAAATTTATTCAGCATAGGCACAGTGAGTGTAGATCAATTGTTCAGGTGGATTCATTCTCGCATCATAGATGTATGACATGTGCCGGTGAAAAGAAGAGACCTCAAGTTTTGTGGTGGCACCCGCTAGCCTGCGGCCATCCACTTTTAGAGGGGAAAGGGAGGAGCTAAAAGATTCCACCTAATTCAGCTAAGTCACAAACGTAGATCTAAATCACTGTGTAAACAGGATACATAGTTTCCTAGTTTCCTATACAATTCAAGCAAATGTGGGTTAAGGGCCTTGCTCAATGGCCCAACAGTGCTGGCTTTTGAATCCACATTTGAATCCACCATCTCAATTCCATATTTATTTACTATAAAGAGAAATGAACAGTATGTAGGCAGAACTTGTGAATTAACTTGCTAGTGTTGTGTGAAGACATTCCTAAATGTCACTGAGTAATTTACATTCTGACTACTGGCACTCCAGCTAAGTAGAGCTACCTAACAAGAAGGCAGTTTTTAATGATGTTCACAGCATTGTAAAACTCCAATTGGACTTGAATGTCTAATTATAAATTGCAGCCGTTCCGCTCTCCTAATTAATTTATATATTCTTGCCTCCGTATACAAATACCCAGTCTGCTAGCTGATCTGATCAAAAGCCCCAGAAGCACATCATAACATTAGTTATTCAATTCAAACCGTGTACTATTAGGATTTCTGAATTACAAACAGCTAATTGTGTTAAAAAAACTTTCTAGAGATGTACATTTTGGATCATTATTATAGTACCATTAAGTTCTATAACGTTCCATTCTAGCATCCTAAGGGACACTGATTACACCCATATACAGGCAGAAACTGAACTTATGCTATTTGTAATCAGTGTTTCCAAAACACTTAGTGAGTGACTGACAGATTGACAGTTTCTGAAACGTGATGGTACAAGGTCAGGGAATAAAAATAGCAAGGTATTGAGCTTCTGGGGGTGGCACGGTGGCTCGGTAGGTAGCACCATCAATTAACAGTGAGAAAGCCCTGGGTTCATTCCCTTTCTGTGTGGAGTCTGCATGTCCTCCCCGTGTCCTTGTAGGTTTTTTCCAGGTACTCCGGTTTCTTCCCACAGTCCAAAGACGTGTGTTAGGCTAATTGGTGTCTCTAAAAAGTGCCCCCAGTGTGTGAGTCAGTGTATGAGTGAGTGTGCCCTATGATGGATTGGTGCCCTGTCTAAGGTGTTTCCTGCCTTGCGCCCTATGCTGTCGGCTAGGCAAGGGCTCTCCAGTGACCCTGTCCAGGATTAAGCAGATAGGAAACTACCTGATGAAAGCGACTCACTGAGTGAATGTGAACCAGTTTATGTAGTTACTGATTAGAAAGAATATACAGCTAGTGGGAGGAAAAGACAAAGTAGTACTACTCACAATAGGACAGGCACATACACTTACGAATGCCATTTACAACTTGTTACAAATAAGTGGAGGAAAGTCATACACAAAAACACGAGTAACTTGCACAAAAAGTCTGTAAACACATCAACCGAGTATTCTCTAGTCCAAATGTGAAATAACAAGCAAGCGAGCACATGACCGGTAAGGTAGTTTTATACACACACACACACACACACACTAATGATGGACTTCTGGCTGCTAAGGCAACTAGCGGTTTATGGTCACAATGTCCGGAGTTAAAAAGAAAGATTTTTACTTTTAAAATTTCATATAATTTTTAAAACCTTGTTGTTAAAATGAATGGACATTGATCGGATGGCTGTTAAACGCCGCGTACAACAACAACAAAAACCCCACTGTGTGTTTTTCAGTGTAAAACAAACTTCCCTGTAGAGTCATATTGAATTTGCTCAGCACTAACTAAGCTGAAATAAAGGGATGCACAGTGACAACCAAGAAACAAGCTAACTCATGAAGTAAGATCATAAAGCAATATAAAGCCATAATGGTCTGATAGCTTGTCATAAGGTTAGCCTTTTGTACTTGCAGCGCGAAGTTATGTATTCCTTTGTAAACAGTATAATAAAACTAACTGAAACTAAACAGAATTTTGGATGGAAATTAAGAACTATATAAAAAATGCAGCAATGAACAAGCCCAGTCAGACCAGACAAAAACAATATGGGATGACAGCCTTCAGACTATAAAGACTGTCCTCTGTCTGGAAAGGTCACCAAGCTGTCACTTACTACAAAAAGGTGATACATATTCAATTCAGTTATCTTAACACCTCTATTTGACCCACAGAGCTGCTAGTCTGTTTCCCTTGCTGCTCACACTGACGTCTCAGCATTACATGAACTTGTCACTGTCCCCTTCCTCACTCATTAGAGAACTTGTCGTACACAATCTCACCAATGCAGACGGTAGGAGGACGGCTTGACCCGACCATGAGTGCATTTACATGCAGTTAATAATCCAATATCTGCAGAAAATAAGATTTTGTCAGTAATACAATCAATGAGTTTACATGCACTTGAGTAATCAGATAATGGGAAACCTCAGATTTCTACTTTGCAACCAGCCAACAGTTTCAAAGAAATATGTGATAAACTTTGAACTTTAATATTAAATAATCAAATTCTTTCTTCTTGAGTATATAGTGCGTTTCAGATTCTCCACAAACTGTTCGATAGCCGTTTCGCTGCCTTTAATTCCATGGTGCATTTAATTTCGGGTTTGCCAGATCTCGCGAAGACAACCCCACCACAGTCAATGTAAAAAGAGGCCAAATAAAGCCAAGTCTTTAGAATAGGCAGACCTGGCAACCTGTCAGTTTAGGAAATCGGGCAACTGGTATAACATGCTATGAATAACCTGATTACTGGGGTAAAATCCCTGATGATTTCTAGATCGGAGTATGCTGTATACATGACCACTTGAATAATCAGATAACTGCAAAAATCTGACTATGATCAGATTATTAAGCATGAAAACACATTCCATGTTCCGCTTCTAAAACACTGAAACAGTGTTAGCTCAAGTGTTTACACACATCTATAATTAGTCTCCTGAATAGTTAATTATGTCAGAAAGCACCAGTTTATATCCCATAATGTCTGCACACCTGTTAGATTTGCTGAAGGTTATGATTAACTTTTGCCATTAGAGATTGTGATCTAAAATCTCAAGTCTCTGCTTTTCACTTGAACCCCTTCCACTTTGCCCAGAGAGCAAACAGATCAATAATGCCATCCGCATGGGTTCTCAGATCGTCCTACATCAAAACTGTACACACACATTAAGCTTGATTTTATGGATTTTAGCTTGCAGTTCCTACTATTACACATTTGTCAATAATGATGAGGTCATCAAATATGTTCAGCTTTCTGACAGCTATGCTTTCTCCCACTGTGTTTTTGGATAAGGCATATAAACTCAGGCTGTATTGTAACAGTTTTCTTTGTGCTCATAGCTAGCTCTCACATTAGGTACTACTAATACAGGCTGCATTTTATTGATTGGGTGTAGTTTAAACAGTTCAGTTGATCTTAATCAACCATATTGGATATGTTCATGGGCTTATTCTGACCAAGGTTATTATGGATAAAAAAAACGAAAACTACAAAAATACATCAACAATATAATTTATCCACCACGACCACCCTGAACCTCTGGTACAAGATTCAACTGACACTATAATTACTAATGCAGAAATATGTCCGAAAAAATAATGTGCATATAGTGGTACCTCGGTTCTCCTTGTTAATTCATTAGAAAAGGCTTGTCGAGAACCGAAAATGACGAGTACGAGAATGTAAATTGAATTAATCCATTCCAGACTCCAAGAAAATCCACACTGTATAAGGCATTATATGCAATAATGGAATTGTGCATTATGACTACAATACTGGAGATGTAGAAAACCATGATGAAAATAGCAGAGATCTTCTCTCAGCAATGGATATTGTGAATCTGAATCATTGAAGCACTGTGTATTGAATTGTGAATCGTGAGTCATGAATCGAGTTTTGGATGAAATGAGTAGTGCGGATCAACTGATATAGGTTTAAGCAAGTGCGCCGAGTACAAGCCAACAGCAAGAACTGAGACAAAATGCATCGAGAACTTCAGAACGAATTCGACAAGTTCTGAGGTGCCACTGTATATAATTTACATATACACTGACTAGATACCTTTTCCTTCAGAACTGCCTTAATTCTTCGTGGCAGAGATTCAACAAGGTGCCGGAAATATTTCTGAGAGATTCTGGTCTGTATTCACATAATAGCATCATGTGCTGATGGCATCAGTTGCTGCAGATTTGTCTGCTGCACATCCATGATGTGAATCTCCCATTCCACGTTATCCCAAAGGGGCTCTATTGGATTGAGATCTGGTGACTGTGGAGGGCATTTGAGTACAGTGAACTCATTATCATGTTCAAGAAACCAGTTTGAGATGATTTGAGCTTTGTGACATGGCGGGTAGAAGCTACAAGAAGAAGTAACTACAAGACATGGGTACTTGTGCAACAGAAATTGAACATTTACTGATCTGAAAGTGAATCTAAACCACAAAATGGTTTAAAATGAACACCAACTTCCACGAGAAAGTCATTTGTTCTCAAATGATGGCAGGCTTAACACAACACTTAAAAACTCACCTCTTCACTCAGCACTTAAATGAAGACTGAAAACGCAACTGCGTATTATTAAAACAAACAAAAAAAAACATTACGTGTGTGTGTGTGTGTGTGTTGATTTACCCAAATCAGATCTTAACAGGTTCTAGTTGGATTGTGTTCTTGAGCTATTCCTTATTTGTACCAACATGAGGTTTTTTCTACTAAGAAGAATAAAAAGCACTTAAGGATAAAGGTGTCTGCTCAATGCTGTAAATGTAAATCTAGAACTTCTTATTGGCTACCATTTCCAACATCCTGAAGTATATATCAAAAAACATTAGTAAAATAGCACAAAAGTGGTACTTTTCACAGCAGCTGTAGGAATCCACTTCGTACAGGATATCCTGCTACGGTTCTACAGTGCCTTTTGTTGAAAGGGCCTCCTGTTATCAGAATTGGCCCATATAGAACACCTGCCTTTCCTATGACTGTTGAACTGCTTAAATAAGTGCTTATCAAAAGCAGCAGATGCCTGAGGTTGTTGCTGAGTGTTTGTGTGGTCAATAAACAACCAAGTTCAATCTCACTCCCTTTGCAGCTTTTTAATTTACCTCTACAATGATGCACTCCATTATTTGGCTATTGCACTTTAAATCAGTAATGATATACAGTACACTGGTGAGGCAAAGCTTTTTAACCACCCAGTCCACAAGAATTGGATGTGCGTGTGAATGCATGAACCCAGGTTTCCACAGCAAAACGTTTCCCAGATCATCACACTTCCTCAATCGGCTTGCCTTCTTACCACAGTACTTTCGGGCATCATCACTTCCCCATATCAGTAATGCAAGCATACCTGGCAGTCCATGTGATATAAAACAAAACAAGACCCAGTCCAACAGTCCTTTTTCCATCGATCCCAGATCCAGAGTCTCATTATTTAGAAACCCATTAAAGTGCATTTATGTAGTTTGACCAGAGGAGTCCAGACCTTTGCATAAGACTCTAAACACATATAACATACCACACTCAGGAGACTTTGAGGTAATTGCCTTGTGCTCTGTGTATGAACTCATAGCTCAGTCTTTTGTTCCCTATGTAGTTCAGCTGAGTGACCTACATAGCCATGACTGCATCTATAACAATAACATTTCTGCATGCTACTCAATGTAAAAATAAAGCAGAATGTACAACACACCACCCACGTCCTCATTGCTATCTGCTTTCTCCTGCCACTAATGAGATCTACTTTTATCCAGCCTTCCCTTTGGGCATATTTGAAGCTGCTCCATCTCCACAGTGCAAAACACAATGCGGTGTTAATGTACACAGAGAAAATACACACGAATTCTACAAATAAAGTTCAGTCTGTTAGGTTTTCAATTTCTGTTGTTCAGTTTTTGTGCGGTAGAGTGTATTTTGGTAAAGACAGTGTCGGGAGATCTAAAAATCTCTGAGTGTGTTGTGAAATGCGCTCCTATTGGAATCAGGTTTATGTGTGTACCCTGGTCCTCCACAGTGTTCTGCGTCAGACTAGACCTATATAAGGCCATGTGGAGGAGGTATTATATATTCAGAGACCTACACAGATCAGCCAAAACATTAAAACCAAATGGTTTAATACTAAACAATGTTTAGGTAGGTGTAACACGTAAAAAATGTCCACATGGCTGCACAGACCCAGGATTTCCCAGCAGAACTTTACTGAAACCATCATACTCCATTCACCTGCTTGTCTTCTACTGATAGTACATCCTGAACCATCAATACCTTAGGTAAATGGTGCCCTGCTGTCCATGTGATGGAAAGGAAGTGGAACTCACTGGATCATACAGCCTTCATCCATTGCTCCAAAGTCCAGTTCAAACTCATGTACCCATTGTAGGCATTTTTGATGATAGACAGGGCCTAGCATGATGAGCACCCTGACTGGTCTACAACTAGGAAGTGCAATACTCATCAAGGGGCACTGCACTGTGTGTTGTGACACACTTTTCCTGTAGTTAAGCCTTGTTGTTTACGAGATGCCCTGGTCAAGTCATCAGTGCGTAACAATTTGTCCCTAGTTAAAGTTGGCAGGTCATTAGGTGTTTACGCCTGAACATTTCTCCAACATCTAACACATCACTACAAGAACTTAATGTTCACTTACAATCTAATATATTACATAGCTTAACATGCGCTGTTGTAATGAGATGACATTCTTTATTTGATTCGTTTTCATGTTTCAGTTGTGTCTGTCCGTCTAACTGTATATGTGTCCGTGTGAAGGGGCACTTCTGGACTGCATCACACACCATAGACCCTTTCTTGCTTGCAAGTGGGCGCTGTAACTAAGAGGGTTTTGTCAAGGCAATACTGTCTGACCAGAGACATTATATGAACCAGAGTGACTTTGTTGGTTCTCGATGCTGAGCCTGTCTGCTTTGGCAAGTTGATCAGTTGCGTTATCCTGTTGCATAGGATAGATAAGAGGTTTTGGTGCAAGAATACTGGCCATGCAAGAAAGGCTCTCCAAATTACACGACCCACTTGGAAAAACAATATTCTACATCAAGCTGGTTCCAACAAACTTGAATGGGCGGCATGGTGGCTCGGTGGGTGTCACTGTCGCCTCACAGCAGGAAGCTTCTGGCTTCAATCCCAGGTGGAGTGGCCTAGGTCCTTTCTGTGCGGAGTCTGCATGTCCTCCCCGTGTCCATATATATATACGTGTCCATATATATATGAATGACTAGCTTTGATATAAGCTTAAATGCTGTAACCTGTCATTGATGCTGAAGAGTGACATTAAGTAAACAATAGAAACAAACAAAAACAAACTTTGCAGGTTGGAGCCTTTACTTTTTGCCGGTCATATCATTGAGTTGATATGTCTTTTCTGAAGAATGCTCTGTGGCAGAATCATGATGAGACATGTCTTCACCATTACCAAACCTATTATATATTGATGGAGTGAGAAATGTGTCCAAAATTTCAATGTACACCTGTGAGTCGGCCACTGAGGTAATCTCCCATGGACATTTACTTAGACCTTTACAGCAAATTCCATTGTATTTAATGTACAATGACAATAAAGGCATTCATTCAAAGCATTCATTTATTCACATGCAACCACATGTACATAAGTGGGGGAATTTTGGATGATTTTTGTTTTCAACTTGGTTTTCCTGTATTTTATCCTTTTATAAACTTCCCATTTCCTTAATACTTGCGGCCAATTTTAGACACAGCTGACAGGGAATAACCAACATCTTTTGCCACACGCTGTGTTGGATATCCTTCTTGAAGGAGTTTCCATTTTTTAAACTGACAACTCCCTTTCTGTCTATGTAAACGTTGTGTTTGTTTGTGTAAGTGGTATATATTTGTCTGTCTATCACTTTATCTTGCATACTTTTTGTCATTTTTCCCAACTTAAGTTAATCTGTGCTCGTGAAGTGGTAAAAGTAATGAGGTCAACTTTCACACAGCAGTGGTACAGACCTGAAAATGAAGGCGCTATTAAGAGAAACACAGCAGCCACACAACTCAAAATTTGTACAAAGAAGTAACTTATACAAATTCTCATCATGCTGAATACAGAAAAAAAAGAGCAGACTCATGCAGCCGATGGAAGCTTGACTCCTGTTGCACACTGGACATGGTTCAAATCCCACCCGTAATAATCAGTTACAGTGTCTGTGAAGAATGTGAAGCATTTCTCTCCACTGCACGATGCTTTCTCTGTTATTGAGCAGTGACAGTACATGTAAACATTAATTTTCAATCGAAATACTATCAAATGTGACTTCATAGACAGACATGTTGTATCAGTTGTCAGGTTGCCCTGGATAAGTGCATCTGCTAAATGCTGTAATTGCAAATGTAATTATAATGAAAGTCACAGATTAAATCCAGGTCCCCCGAATATGATTCATTTCTGCAATGTTCAATTTGACCTAAGTTCCAAAATGTTCTTACACTTAAGTTGCCGACATGGCCCTTGATAGATAATAACGGGTAAGATGAAGGCTTATCTGAGGTTGTAAATGTGGAATACAGTACAATAGCAGTGCTTTTCCAGATTGTTTATATAATGTGCTCATGCAAGACTGAAGGAAAAGGAAAAGTAGCTCAGTGACCTCATCTGCCTTCTTCACTGTATGACACTATGAGGTTAGGAATATAGCTGCGAACGCAGGACCCATTCATCTGCGCTGATATATCTGGCACACAGGTGGTCTCGTGGCAGGAACTCTCGGGTGTAGTTACAATGAACACACTTCCACTCGCAGCGGTTGTGCAATTAATACACGCTTCTAAACCTTGGTTTTTGTTTAGGCCTAGTTTCGAACAGGGTATATGCAGTATATTATTTTTGTCTGCGAATGGGGACCAGGTATGCTTGTTTTCACAGAGCTTGTAGAATGTGTAGATTGATAGACAGGTTTTAATTACACTGACATATTTTTACGTCACCTTAATGCACCGCTATGGTAACGTAAAATACCAGTTGCACATTTTCTATTTGGACATTTGCAAATAGACTTAAATGTGAGGCAGATGTGACTCAGTGACACACCTGTCTGCTGTTCTTCCAGCCATCTGCTGTAGTCAGGCAGTAATTGTCCTTCAGCTGAATTTCATGTAAAAGCCTTGAAGCGATTTGTTTAGACATTTGGTTTGTTCTGTGCCGAGATGTCACTAAGCTGACAGCTGTGATTATGGTATTGAGACCAGTGCAGCAGGATTGGCGGAACATTGGTACTGCTGGAGATTTTAATGAAAACAGAGCCAAAGCGATAATTATGGAGGAAGAAATGTACAATGGTGCACTCATTCAGACACTTCAATAACAAATGCACAGGGACACTTCACTTAGTGCTTTTAGTACTCCAAAATTGTCCTAAGCCTTTAAATATTACTATAGAACACATTCTAACTGTGGTGAAGTTGCAGCTGAGAAGAGTAATTACACTGCTTGTACTTCTCAAAAGTGGATATCTATAGCAAGCATTTTTATCTAGTTGCATTTTAAGGCATTAATATAGCTGGTATATGCAAATCTCCTGCTTAGATTGCATGATAGAGTTATATGTAGTTACTAGTATGTGCTGTTTAACGTCCAATTTCCATTCGCCTTTTAACACCCGAGGTCTTCATGATAATGCATGGAAATAAAAATCTGTCTTTTAGCTATGAATGTTGTGCTTAGAAACACCTCATCAGCCAATCAATGTTGCAGATCCACGAGTAGAGGTGAGTACTAGAGTTAAGAGCAAAAGTCTGTCATTTGTGTGTATCTACCTTACGGGACGTGTGCTTTCTTGCTTGTTAGCTCACGTTTGGACTGGAGACTGCTGTAACTCGGTTGGTGTGTTTAGAGACTTTATGTTAAGTTACTCGTGTTTTTGTGTATGACCTTCCGTTACTAGTTTGTAACAAGCTGTAGTTGGAGTTTGTAAGTGTGTGTCTGTCCTATTGTTAGTAGTACTCCTTTTTTTGTTTGTCCCCCCACCTGTACATTCTCTCTAACCTATAACTATTTAAACTACCGTATTTTTCGGGCCATAAGGCGCACTTAAAATCCTTTAACTTTCTCAAAAATCGACAGTGCGCCTTAAAATGCGGTGCGTCTAATGTATGAATTAATTCTGGTTGTGCTTTCTGACCTAGAACCGATTGTAGATGGTACACGGCGCTCATAAATCTGTCAAAATGTTTTAGCACCGCCTTGGTAGGTTACGAAGCTTACGGCAACTGTAGTGCGCATCATCGCTGAGTAATACGGTATGTGCTTCAGCATTAGGGTACGTGCATTCATTCATTTATTTTCGAAGCGGATTTCAAACTCAACGCTATCGGTCACGCAGTACAACATGGACATAGAGCAGCTGTGAGAGAATTCAACATTAACGAATCAATGGTACGGAAGTGGAGGAAGCAAGAAGACGCCCTGCGCCAGGTAAAGACCAAACTGAGCTTCCGACGGAACTTAAGAGTTTTGTTTCATTCATGGCCTATAACCCGGTGCACGTTATGTATGAAATAGATCCGTTAGCGGCGATCCATTGATATTCTCGCCTTATAACCCGGGCGCTTTATAGCCCGAAAAATAGGTATTTCACATGCACTCGATGAGTACCTGTTTCATCTGGCGGATCTTCCGTTTTGTTCATAATGCTGTCTGTCTATGCATTTTTGGCTTCTGTCAAACAAAAGCATCAGAGTCTATCATACATCCTCTTAAGTGTTCCATCGACAAGGTCATAACAGTACATACCGTAAATTTTCTGGTTTAGGATGTCTATATCTTTAAGTTTAGGGCGTCGGACATGATGCCACGTTGGGGATGCTTTTGTGAGATGGCAGCATTCCACTCGTGTTTGCAGTGGAATTCTGGACACATTTCTGATCGTTTGCACAAGCTTCCGTGTGGAGGAAAACTCACAACCTCTGTATTACCTTACAGTAGCCTAAAAAAGACCACGTGGACTATGGGTAATGCCTGGGCAACAGTCCAATTAAGTCAACAACCTGTTTCGAAGAACATAATGCAGACATTAAATGGCGCATACCGACGTTGTTGGCACCCCAAAATGATATCTAAATAACTAAGGTATGCGAAACCATTGCTGTACAGTAGACTTCACTTCTCTGACACCCCGAAAGGCATTAGTACTCTCAAAGACGTTTTAGCTCATGCACAAAGAAGAGAACATGATCAGGAATGAACATTGCAAGGACACTTATGAACGCTGATAACGGTTGGCCATTGTCCATTCATCAAATGGTGTCTGGATGAAGTAAATGTTAGGGCTATGTGACAGCCAGTCAAGTTCTCCATTCCAAGGTGGCAAAGCCATTGGTTTCATGGACTTCGTTTTAAGACAAAAAGCTGGAAATTGAATTGTGGGTCACGCCTGAACGGTGTTCAGTCCAACCCATTCTACTGCCACTATCTTTGGAGATTTCATACCTATAGGAATTGTACACTGAGACTATATATATATATATATATATATATATATACACTAATTTATATGAAAGACTTAGATGAAGTTATATAAGTTAGAGTCATATGAAATTGAGTGCCAGTAATGGGGTAGTGACTCCCAAAATTCAGAAGACATTCAGGAGACATATATTCTTTGTTTTGTGCTTCCTGAACAAGACCCAGAGTGGACAAGTTGTTCTTGATAACATCATCATTCTCACACCTTCTCCAAGAGACTCACTGAAAGATTTGGGTAAACCACCAGAAAGTGGAAACACATTTCATTTCTGAATGAATGAAATCAAATGGTGTTAATTAACATACATGATTCATTAGTTTGATGAGACAGAAGTGTTCGTTGATAAAGAAGAAATCAAGTATAAAACATTGAGTGCGTGGCTGTGCATTGACCTGTGGATGGAAAGACTTATGATCCCATGCATCATTTATTTAAAAAAATCAATACACATTACCCATTTTGGCATCTATTCTTTATCAATAAACCCTTATGATAAACATCTTACAAAAAGCAACAATAAGCATCTTAAAACAAAAAGCTTTTCTCTCCATATCTGCCAAAAATGAAACCTTTGTGTGAACTAGTATCTTGTGATATATATTATATTGTGCAAAAGTCTTAGACCACCTTAGTCTTAGGCTTAGCTGTGTTGTTTTAGCGATAGTATAATGACCATATATAGCATATTGTCGACGACTGGACCAAAAATGTCAATCCCCCCTCCTATTGTATTCTAATAAAGAGAAACAATTCTATATGGTCATTATGCTAAACCAGTGGTATGTCTAATCTAATGATTGGCCTAATACTTTTGCACAGTACTGTATGTAGAAACTGGTAAAAAACTGAGGCATTTGAAATTTTCCTTATCTCTTGGTATATCTTGTTATTGCTAGAATAGTGACAGGCTTTGTTTACTGGAAGACATGACTGAGCATTGGCACTGGATGGTTGTTAGTGTCATGAATAATCCAGAAACCGTTTGCTAGATGTACTGTAAGTGCTTTCTTGTTATTATGGTAAATACTGAAGGGATTTCCTGGAATGTGACTTGTTGTTTGTACTGAGTTCACAGTTTTTTTTTTGGTTTATTAATTAAAAGCACACCCTTTCCATTTCTCCATTTTTAATATAAATGTCTTCATCTACATCCAGTACTGACAATTAGGTCCCAAATGTATGACTATATATTGGAAAATATGCAAAGTTTGTTTCATTACAAATGCTGAATTTTAGGCAGATATCACACTTAAAGCACTACTCAGGTGTGGATGATTTTAAATTTGTAACACACAGTTTTTCACACAATATGACATTACCTATTGTGTGTTTACTTTGTACTTATTTGTGCTTATTTTTTACGTTATTGGGCTCTTAAGGCTGCTCCAATACAATACGGTATCTCGGACAATTGTGGTCACCATTATTGGCAACCATGAACTGTTAAGTACACCATGTTAATTATTCTCCGAAAAAAAAAAAGCGTTAGTAAAACTGCGTGTATATACAAAATATAAACCCTTGTGTTTGATACAGAAAAGGCAAAAGAAAAGGAATACAATTTGGCAGGAAAAGGATACAATCTTGAAAAAATGCCAAAGGAACCATTAAGCAGTTTGAATTGAAACACAAGACAAAAGTCAGGAACTTAATGTGAGAATTGGGAAATTAGATTATCTGTCCCCATTCTTATCAGAGCTCCCTGAATTTAATTAGTCATGAATGGTGCATTTGATGCTTAAAAAGGCCAGTTTAATTCCCTGTTGGCTTGTCACAATGGCAAAGACAAGAGCGCTGTCTGAGACCAAAAATGCTATTATCACCAAGCACAATCAGCCTAAATTGTACAAGGTATTACCAAAAACCTTGGTATCCTTCGAAATGTTTCAAGAATTTGCTTTTCTTGGAAACAGTCAAGAACCTTCAGAATGTGGTGTGGAAGAAGAGAAAGTGAGAGTATGAGAACCCTTCGAAAGTTGGTTCAGAATTTGGCAAAGAAAGCCCGTAATACAAATTTCAGATTAACTTCAGTGAGCGGAGATATCTGGAGGAGTGATGGATTCGATTGTACCATACTCCGCCACACGAAAGAAGACAGGGCCTAGGAAGGTCACGGATGAAACCACTGTTAAAAAATGCATAAAAAAGAGTGCATGGGAACTTGTTCTATGACAATGTTTATGAACAGATTGAAACCAAAATAGAGCTCTTTGGCAATGCAAACCAGTGTTATTGTATTATAGGCAACGGAATAAGCCCATAAGTGCCTGCACCTTACCTACAGTAAAACATTGGTAGAGGGCCATAATGGGTGTGCTGCTTTTGCTGCACTGGGACAAGAGGCGTTGAATGTACAGGAAACTGATGAAATCTGAGAATTCAGAGCATTTGATAGCCAAAAGTGTGTTCCTAGTGTTAGAAAAGTAGGTCTGAAAATACAAAGTCCTGAGTATATGAGACCCAAAAAACCACATACAAAAAGTACATAAGAAAACTGGCCAGCAATTAGTCCTGATCTTTAATCTAATCGAAAATCGTTGGAAAGACTGAATTCCCCGCTATGGAAAAGGAACAGGCAACATTCGAGAGCTTGAGAGAACTGCTTGGAAAAAGAAGAAGAAAACTACCAGTAGACAGGGGCAAGGAAGCTCACAGGGGTCATATATACTCACCAGACAAATATTGTAACCTGTGACTGAAAAAACATGTTTAATAACATATAATACTGCTAAGAAGTTCGACAAAGAATTTTTCTGTAGAATGGATTTTCCACTGCTGTAGACCCCATAATGACCGTTATGCTTCTATACACCTGCAAATTCAGCTTATTCCTTCATACTATGGCCTTTGGCACGGCCAAATACAGCCGCTCCTTTTTGCCAATCATTAACATCTGCTTTGTGACCCATTTTCCACAAATCAGACGAGATAGTCACTGCACTGTACCACCTCTTCTGAAGCTATGAAAACCCAACTTCTAAATGACTTTTGAAATCTCCACAGATAAACAGTGGTGGTAGATAAATTGGAATTCCAACTATGAGCCAGACTTATTTTCCAATATCAGTGCCCAGTCTCAGTCATGTTCCAAAATCTAGTGGGAAGTGCTGAATAGTTCTACTTATCAGGTTTTAACCTGTTGCTTGATTGTGGGAGGTGCCTGGGTGCAAAGATATTCATACACCCACGGACTACTTTATTAGGTACACCTCCTTGTTTCTACACTCATTGTCATATATATCAATTCTACTTACCTTATGGAAGCATTTTGTAGCTCTACATTTACAGTCTGCAGTCCATCTTTTTCTCTTCATACTTTGTTTGTCCCCTCCATTCTTTAATGATCAGGACCCCCACTGTACCTGGTACTGGATCTGGTACTATTTGGATGGTGGACTGTTCTCAGCCCTGGAGTGACACTGACATGGTGGTGGTGTGTTAGTGTGTTTTGCTGGTACGTTTGCATTAGACATTTTTTAAACACTCTGTTCCCTCACTACGCACTCTATTAGACAAGTCTACCATATTGCTCCACCTTGTAGATGTAAAGTCAGAGACAGCAGCTCAGCTGTTGCTGAACAGTTTGCGTTAGTCATCCTCTAATCCTTCATCCTGCCTACAGGATGCTGGTGGCTGGACATGTTTTGTTGGTGCACTATTTTCTGTCTAGCATTGACACTGAGTTGTTTAAAAACACCAGCAGCATGGCTGTGTCTGATCCAATCATACGAGCACAACACACACTAACACAACCTCACCACATCGGTGTCACTGCAGTGCTGAGAATGCTCCACCACCCAAATAGTACCTGACCTGTGGTGGTCCTGTGGGAGTCCTGACCATTAAAGAAAATACTAAAAGAGAAACAGATGAACTACAGTCTGTAATTGTAGAACTACAAAGTTCTTCTGTATGCTAAGCGGAACTGATAAAATAGAAAATAAGTGTAGAAACAAGGAGGTGTGCTGCAAGTGATGCGTTTGGAGTGGGGTATTTTTGAGCTTTGTGTATCATAGCAGGTGTACACTGAATCACTGAGCTGAATGCCAGATGACTCTGAGACAGTTGGTATGTCCTGATGACCATCGTTTTTCTCCAGATTGGCAGCGCACATACCAGCAGATTTATTCGCCATTTATTCTTTGATGTTTGCTGTTGGTGTAACTGGAGTGGCCCTCTTCATTGCTGCTTTTGGGCTCATCAAAGCAAGAGGATCTCATTGTTCTCTTATATGTAACCACCCACTCAGATAAGAGCCTCTTATTCCTCTAAACTGCCTATTTTGCCTGGTGAAACACCACTAGGGTCCTTATCGAATCGATTCCACCAAGCACTCAACGTCACACTATGCATTCCTAAGTACTTGCTGTTTACACACCTAGTTGTGTTTTAAATAATTTGTTTATATTAGTAGACGTATTGCCAGCTTGCCAGATTGTTTGATTCCCCCACAGCCCTGTGCAAATGTTTCAGCACCCCTGGCTTAAGATTAAGACTATGTCATGATTGGTATGCTGATTTTCGACATGGAAATGCCTCAAGTCAACCTTGGAGGAACAAACTTAACAGATTTAAGGTTAACAAATCTAAGGTTCGCTTGTACCAGTTTGGGGAAGGTTGATATGGTTATGGTTTGATCCGTAACTAAATGAGATTGCTGTGTTCAAATAAGCCTGATACACTGATCTGCTTTGATTCCGTTCATTAATAAAGCTCCCTGTTGTTCTCCCCATTGTCCCTGTTTGTGTCAGCCAGTGTTGTAACTGTTATTACTGCCAGCAGCTGATAAGACTCACACTGTTCATGATGGAACATCTCAGTCTACTCTGATGCTCTTGAAAGAACATGGTGTTACCATCCTCAGCATTTTAAGAGTTGCTGGGGTACTTCTCCGAAACCACACTAGTCACTGGAATCTAGTCAAGTGCTTTGTTGGCAGAAATCACTTGCCAACCACATCAGCACTGTTGTGATAATGGGGGACAATGGTGGTTGTCATATTTTGTCTTTTGCAGAGGTTTGGGCATTAAATTTTTAAGACACTTAAGTTCTGACAAAAAAACAATAGTGGGTCATCTGCAGGGGTGACCAAACTCGCACATGCCAGTGTGTTACATAATTTATGCATTGTGCATCATTTTCTACAAACGTTGCATATTTAAGTGTTTAAATATTCTGCATGCATGCGAAGATGGTTAAATCCAGCAAGCAGCAGTGGTCAAGGGGCAAAACTTGTTCATAGCCAAACAGATGTCTATCCAGATGGTCTAAAACTGGTCTGTACACTCTTAACTTTGTTGAAAACAGCAGGTTTGTTCTTTCAGCTGGAATCTTCTCAGGTTTGTCTGGAAAAACATCATCGCAGCCAAACTCGATGGAAATACATACTGAGTAGCAGCTGAAGGGGATTAAATTACCTCAGCTACAAATATAAAACTAACACTATGTGGAAATGGCTTTTTCTATGCTGCATTGACTATTTTAAAATGAAAAATTGTGTAAAGCAATGCATTCTCACTCCAGCAGACAGAAGGACAAATATATGAGACCACTGAAGTGCTCTGTCGTAGAAGAAATGAAGCGCTGTTTTTGATTATATATATTTGTTTGTTTATGTATTTAGCATAGCAACAGCATAACATCATAACAGCATAACCAACAGGTTACATCGAAAGTAGTCGGACACATTCATCCTGGCCAATTTAGAGTACCGAGAGTACCATGCGGACACAGAGAGGAAATGCAACTCCATACCCGTGAATCTCTGGAGCTGTTGCCATTGTGCTGCCCTCAAGGTGTTTGGTCAGTATTGTGTTGGAATTGTGATTTCCCATATAGTTTTTCTTAAGATAAAAAGGTATCATCATCTACACATACCATATTGTACCAATTCATCTTGGATTGTAAGGCTCCAAGTGCAGAGTTTGGTTGAAGTCATGATCAAAATGCTTATCACATTGTATTAGAAAGGATGATGACCAAGTGGAGAAAACCAATGTTCAAGTTACATTGACCTAGAAAAGTAAAAACCTAGATCAGCAACTTATAGGTTGAATTAGCAGGTGGGAGGTTAGGAGGTTTGACTTAAAAAAGTGAAATGGAGGATTAACAAGCCTGGCTGTTCCAAAACTCGCCATATCTTCCCTTGCAATGGAGAGCAAGTTGACCAGAGTGATTGTGGTAAAGATTCTGTATGAGTGAGGTATCAATGATTTGTATTTTATAGCACAGATGAATGTTACAGTCCAGTTTAAACAAAGACATGAAGTGTGGCAATCTGGATATTTGCATTATGTTGTAAATCCTACATAATCGGATGGCCATACCACAGAAATAATTTAAACTTTTAGATTGACAGTGTGGGGATTCTCTTGACTTTACTATCCTCCAGTTGGATACCCTTGAGAAAAGCGAGCATGTGGAACTCAAGCCCAACATTACAATGCCATTCAGACACACATGGTCCTTAAAGTATATAACACGAGACCCATTTAGATAACATACTCCTTAAACAGACATTAAATAAAGTAGCCCATATGGCATAGCCAAATATTCCTAGAGCTCCCTGGTGGTTATGAATGCCTTCCACTCATCCCTTTTGCTTATTATAATTAACTCCTCAGGGTTGCTTCCCTGACCTGTTTTGCTACTTCTGTAGGTACTGGACAGTGCGATTTCACAACTATTCTGCAGAGGATCGGTGTCCACCGTGCCTCTTCTGTACAGAAAATAATAGCACACAACATCAGGAGAGAGTGTTGCAAAAATATCTTTGTGCTAAATGCTTCTATAGCACATTGCGTGCATGGTGTCAGAGTTTAAAAATGAAGCAAATGTGAAAAAGGAACAGGCTTAAATTGGGAAAGCAGTCACCAAGAATGAAACACAAGGTTAAATTCTTAATATTCCTTGTATACCAGCATGTAATGGAACCCAAGCTGTGATGTGTAGAAAATACAAACTGTTAGGTGAAACATGTTGAGGATAAAACTGGAAGTGGAATTTTACTCTGGACATCCAGGTGAGATGATTCCATGCTGTACCTGATGCAGGTACAGTTCCATAATCAGGGTAGTGTTTTGGGATCAATCAGGCAGGTGCAGAGGGTGGGAACCACAGAAAGTGAAGCATTTTTGCTGCGTGGCCAGATTAGAGATCTACACTTACGTGTCCAAAATAGTATCCTATTCACCAACCCAAACATGTTAAATGCAGTGGTACATTGGTTCTGTACCACCTCGGAACTCGTCGAATTTGGCTCTTAACGCATTTTGACTTGAAAAATTTCTCGGTTCTTGTTGTTTGCTCGGTACTCACTTGCTTTAACTTGTATGAGTTGAGCCGTGCTACTCGTTTCAGCCATAGCTTGAGTCATGATTCATGATTTGCAATCCAGTACACAGTGATTTAGGCTCACAATAGCCCTTGCTCAGAGAAAATGCCCGCTGGGTTTTTTATTTATTTTTTATTGTTTTACATCTACATTACTGTGTTTGTAGTGCAAACGGATCTCCATGGATCCTAAAAAGGAACTGAATGCTCCACTTACTCTATTGGTGAACTCAGGGTATTCTGCTTTTACTTTTCACTTTCGGTCCATTACTTACTAAATTCCATGAGATTTTCCAACACCTTATTATAAAACAAGCTTTGTGTTAATGATTTTGGTCAACTGTAGGTTAATGTAGGTGTTTTAAACATCACCTTACTCATTTCTCATCATAGTAGCCTTTCCATATCTCCGTTATGATACAGTATAGAGCACTCTACTAAATGCTCATTAAAATTCTCAGTTCAGGATACAACTTACGATGGATTTGTCGGAACATATTCGTAAATCAGCGAGCACCTGTACAATACTAATCCATTAATGCATATAATACCTTATACAGTGCGAATTTTCTGGGGGACTGGAACGGATTCATTCAATTGACATTATTCCTTATGGTAAATATTACTCTCTGTTTTCGGTTCTCGACAAGGCTTCTGGAGCACAAATTAACGATGAAAACCAAGGTACCACTGTGTACCTGTTATTATAGGGAACAGAGACGGTTAAGGTTATTGATTTGGGACACTTTATTCTGTGTTTTGTTCCTTGCTCTGCGTTAGCAAATGTTGCCGCATAAACATACTAACGTCGCTGCTCAGAGGCACAACTGGCACATGTTATAAAGGCTTTTACATGCTTTTTCTGATAAATGTACCTAATGAAGTGAATCATTTGCATTAGAAAGGTATTGTTCTGGTAGTAACTAATGTGTGTTTTGTATTCAGTGAATTATTACAAAATAATAAATGCATTCTGTTCAACCTCGTATATGTGGGTAAGCCACTCGTATGGTTATGTATTTCAAAATATCTTATAAACTGTACTGGCATCAGTATATACAGACCAATTCTGGACTAATATGCTCAAGTTTCTTAGGTTTGTTGACTGGTTTGTTGAATCCTCAATTCTATGGAATATGGAGAAGCAGAGTGATTGAATGTGGCTTAGATGGACAACCTTTATACTATTATGATTGAAATATATAGAGATAATTTAGAGGAATCTGTGGAATTCATCAGGAATCTGTAGATTGGCATTAAATGTAGCTTTTCAGGATGACTGTGTGACCACTAGAATTCCAAAAGAAGTTGTAATCCTTTGATATTGTTTGCTTGAGAGCAGTGTGTGTCTCTTTCTGCTCAATTCATGTCTACAGTAACAAATAGAGACTCACCGATCGATCTGCCAGTGGCCGGAATCAGCCAGTTTTCAGCGTGATCGGCTGTGACCGGTCATTGGCCGATCATATAATGTGATTAGGTAATCATATAAGGTGATTGGCCGTCTCATATAACTGTTCTTGTCCGGTCACATTTAGCTACACTTGTGCTCTTGTGATGCTAACAGTGGCGCAAACACAAACAGCACGGTGCTTTGACTAATGGTAATTCAGAATTCAGTTCCTGTGTGCACGCAGCTTTAAACTTAAACAATTAATGCTCATGTTTGTTTCCCGGTCCCAGTGTAGCGTGCGACTTGATGGTCTGTTCTTTTTTGGAGGGGTTATTGTGCATCTGTGTTATCCGTTTTATGTGTGTAGGTCTTTTATTAGATAATAAAAGCTCACAGTGCATGTTTCTAATTGTGTTTTAACACTAATGCCTGGGATTTAGTGTAAAAGTGTGTTTTTAGTTTACTACAACAGTGAGGTATAACAGCGTTTTTGTGTATATAACTTCAGTGGGATGAGTTGCAATTCAGTGTCTTCAAGGCTCTTATAAAGGCTGGTAATAAAGTGCAATTTGAGCAAGTTTACAATGTTTGATACTGTAGAATGTAGAATCCACATAATGACAGGTACAAGCCAACAGCCCCTGATATCTTTCTTTTAAAATTGTATGCTGTCATTTAGAATACTTTGACTGAAAGAAAATCGGAATTGGCCGGTTATATATTTGGACTGTGGTGGCCTAGTGGTTAAGGTACTGGACTCTGGACCAGAAGGTCCAGGGTTCAAATCCCACCTCTGCCAAGCTGCCACTGTTGGGTCCTTGAGCAAGATCCTTAACCCACAATTGCTTGGATTGTAAGACTGTATCAATTGTAAGTCGCCCTGGATAAGGGTGTTTGCTAAATGCTGTAAATGTAAATGTAAATATATTTAAAAAATTGGATCTCTAGTATCAAATAATGTAACATGGCAGATGTAGGGTCCAAGTGCATCAGAAAAGTACTTGAAATGCAATCAGGAAACAGCAGGGGTAAAATGTACCATAAAAAACAACAGGTCTACACAAAAGCTTCCTAATGCAGTAAGATGTTGGCTGAAGCAGGGGCTATTGCCAGCTGCAAAGGTTAGAAACAATCAGTGTTACCCATGGCAACAATTCTGCATTAATGGGCTGATATCAGGTGACAAATACGTTGGATTTGTCAGTTTTGGCTCTGACACCTGCTGCTCATCATCTCAAGTATCAGAATGTGCTTAATCATTTCTCAGAAAGCTCCGTTTTGATAGACAACAAGTGTGAATGTCAGGTGCTGGATGTGAAGAGGTGCATTTGGTGGTGCTTGACGGCGTGCAGATGCACCACTTGGCATTTAGCCCGCCACTGGCTGGGATCATATTTAGAGTGATGCAGTGGGATACAGTATAGATGATCTCTGGAGCAGTCAGTGGGAACATGGCAGTAATTAGCTATGCTCAGTCATTCTTAACTGCTGGGTGAAGAGGATTTTTTTTAAATCTTCATAGCTGCTAATAAACATAATGTTGACAGTAGTCCAGAATGACCTTCAAGTCTGCGGTGTTAGAGGCTATTCTCCCATATGTCTATGACTGTTTATGTAAAACCATGTTGTATTTAGCATGTAGAACACAATTCAGATGCTGTCATGAACTTGACATTTAACAGCATGTCCTTGTTTTGACAAGACGATGAAAATGCTAATTACTAAGTACTACATAAGGGTAATTGCTAATATAGTGCTGATGTTAATGGCTGTGACTGTGCATGAGTCTGCCTAGATTTATGCACATTATGCATGCATACAGAGTTGTGAATATCAACACAATCGGTTGCTTTTGTAATAATATATCTGATGGTCCGACAGCAGTGTAATGGCTCTTTTATATTTACCCTGCTTTTTTATTTATTAATTTTTATAAGTTTTATCTATCTAAACTAGCAGCAATAGACAGCTATCTATTTTGCTGAACTATCCATTTTATGTTTTATAGTCTAGACAGATTACTCGTATTATCTTACCTCTATCTAAATAACATAATTCAAATTCTGAAAAGAAAACAGATGCACACACACAATGGGAAGTTTTGCATGTGTATGGTAGAATTTCAGTAACAAAAGGGACACGGGCTCCCTTCATCATCAAAGCTTCCTGAGACTAAATAGGAACAAGAGAAAGCATGACATTGATTAATTAATCAGTTTTTGCTGTTTTCTCTGGTTTCGAGTTCTCTGGTGTGCAAATAGGGCTCGTAATGTCAAATAATCCATGTGGTTTGATGATGGAATTGGGCATTTGATTAGTTAAGGCTATCTATAACCTAAACCCTGCCAATTTGGTGCAACACAAAAACTGCTTTTATTTTCATGCATGTATGTAAAAATTTATGAAACAGAGGTTAATGTGTCATTAATAAAAATGTTTAGAGAGGTAAGATTAATTTACAAGGGACTGTGCAGGCAAAGTGTTTAAGGTACCATGGAAAAGAAAGCTCCCAGCACTGTCAAGCTGCCAATGTTGGCCCTTAACCCACAATTGCTTGGATTGCAAGTTGAAATATTGTAGCAGCTGTAAGTCACTCTGGATGAAAACATCTCCTAAATAGCTAAATGTAAATGTTATAAAGCACTTTTAAATGGACTTATCTTGACCAAAGTGGTGTACAATGGATGCCAAATGGAAAAATACACACAAAAAATATATAAGCATCTTGTGGAGAAACTAGTACATTCATGCATAAAATGGACTACCATGCTACCTCATTACCCTGTACCCTGCCTAAGCTGCATATGGCTTATGTTTAGTTCTTCATAGATGCATCTACAGTGGTGCTTGAAAGTTTGTGCACCCTTTAGAATTTTCTATATTGCTGCATAAATATGACCTGAAACATCATCAGATTTTTACACAAGTCCTAAAAGTAGATAAAGAGAACCCAATTAAACAAATGAGACAAAAATATTACACTTGCCCATTTATTTATTGAGGAAAATGACCCAATATTACATATTAGTGAGTGGCAAAAGTATGTGTACCTCTAGGAATAGCAGCTAATTTGAAGGTGAAATTAGAGCCAGGTCTTTTCAATCAATGGGATGACAATCAGGTGAGAGTGGGCACCCTGTTTTATTTAAAGAACAGGGATCTGTCAAAGTCTGCTCTTCATAACATGTTTGTGGTAGTGTTTCATGGCACGAACAAAGGAGATTTCTGAGGACTTCAGAAAAATAGTTGTTGATGCTTATCAGGCTGGAAAAGGTTGCAAAACCATCTCTAAAGAGTTTGGACTCCACCAATCCACAGTCAGACAGATTGTGTACAAATGGAAGAAATTCAAGACCATTGTTACCCTTCCCAGGAGGGGTCGAATAACAAAGATCACTCCAAGAGCAAGGCGTGTAATAGTTGGCGAGGTCACAAAGGACCCCACGGTAACTTCTAAGGAACTGAAGGCCTCTCTCACATTGGCTAATGTCAATGTTCATGAGTCCACCATCAGAAGAACACTGCACAATGGTGTGCATGGCAGGGTTGCAAGGAGAAAGCCACTGCTCTCGAAAAAGCACATCTCGTCTGCAGTTTGCTAAAGATCATGTGGACAAGCCGGAAGGCTATTGGAAGAATGTTTTGTGGATGGATGAGACCAAATTGGAAATATATTATTTTTTTTAAACGTTATGTTTGGAGAAAGGAAAACACTGCATTCCAGCATAAGAACCTTACCCCATTTGTTGAAACATGGTGGTGGTAGTATAATGGTTTGTGCCTGTTTTGCTGCATCTGGGCAAGACGGCTTGCCATCATTGATGGAACAATGAATTCTGAATTATATCAGAGAATTCTAAAGGAAAATGTCAAGACATCTGTCCATGAACTGAATGTCAAGAGAAGGTGGATCATGCAGCAAGACAACGACCCTAAGCACACAAGTCGTTCTACCAAAGAATGGTTAAAGGAGAATAAAGTTCATGTTTTGGAATGGCCACGTCAAATCCTGACCTTAATCCAATCGAAATGTTGTGGAAGGACTTGAAGCGAGCAGTTAATGTGAGGAAACCCACCAACATCCCAGAGTTGAAGCTGTTCTGTACAGAGGAATGGGCTAAAATTCCTCCAAGCCGGTGTGCAGGACTGATCAGCAGTTGCAGGAAACGTTTAGTTGCAGTTATTGCTGCACAGGGGGGTCACACCAGATACTGAAAGCAAAGGCTCACATACTTTTGCCACTCACTAATATGTAATATTGGATAATTTTCCTCAATAAATATAAAAAATGACCAAGTATAATATTTTTGTCTTCATTTGTGGGGTTCTCTTTATCTACTTTTAGGACTTGTGTGAAAATTTGATGATGTTTAGGTCATATTTATGCAGAAATATAGAAAATTCTAAAGGGTTCACAAACTTTAAAGCACCACTGTACATGTATCTGCAATGCAAACGGGGTGGGGTTTATCAGGCTCAAACACAACACGAAGACTCTCTGACAACTGCCTGTTACACATAGAGTCTTGGAGCTGAAGGGTGTTAAACCAACACTGATATGTTGCATACACAGCGATTTTCTTGCGTGAGGGTTTGAAGATATAAGGTTGCACATACATGAACATGCAGATGCTTGCAGATACACAGATAGTGCTTCTCTCTCTTGTGGATGGTTACATAAAAGTTTCATACTGCCTTGTGTTACTGCTATACTTAAAACGCACACTGATGCTTGTGTTCAATATGTGGAACTTGCTTTTGGCTAGAAGCTTCTACTTGGTATGTAACCCGGTCTGAAACCAAGGAGCATGGTGACATTGTGTTTAATTAACATTGTAAAGTGGACTTTCAGTTCAGAAGTCACACACTGCTTTGTGGGAGATGCCTTTAAAAGGGCTCACTGCATAGATAAGGTGCATTGCAATGGATGTCCTGATGTGCTTGCCTGAGCAGCTGATGCTGTGTGGGTGGTTTGTTCTGCCTCTGTTTCACATGAGAGAACCGGCGTGTCCTTTACAGAGGTTAACGGCAGGAGGAAAACAAGGAATGATAGTCCTCTAATGACGAGAGACAGGGAGAGAGAACGTAGAGACAGCGAGAAGCGGAGAGGGGGACTGATTGTTATGGATGGATGAACAAAGGAAGTAGCGTTTCTCTTAGAGTCCTATCAATAGGCTGAGCTCTGCAGGGATGTTTTGATTGTAGCTTAAAAATGGTGAAGTCGGATTTTTGTAAAGGGTCAATGGTGGCTCAGTGTTTCGACTACTAATCAGAGTCAAATCCCAGCTCAGTCAAGCTGCCACTGTTGGGGCGTTGCCCTTTTTTTGTTAAGCCTAATTGGAGGTTAAATGCTATAAAAGTGCCAGTGCTTTACATTCAGAATAGGTCATTTTATGCTTCTGTCTATGAAATATCAGTTATTTTACGCAATATATCCAGGCACTTTGTTTTGCAAAGGTTTGGGCACCCCTGGGCAGTGCTTCCACAGCAGATGAGGTACTAGACTATTTGCTACAAAGTTGAGGGTTTTGTTAAGGTAATGAACTATTGAGAAGATTGTGGTGTTGAGCTCTCAAGTCCCAGCAAGTTGCCACTGTCGGGCCCTTGAGCAAGACCTTTAACCATTACGCTGTACCTTGAATTGCATAATTTGAATGTCCTCTGGATAAGGTCATCTGCTAAAGGTTATTAGTATGAAAACAACGAACTCTGCAAATTAATATGAAGTCCATTAAGGTCTGAGAGCTTCAGAGCATATCTCTGGAATTCAAGTATGAGCTCACACTCTAAATGGGTTGCCATCACAGGGCTGGGTAGGGGGTTAACCAATGCAGTTTTGAAGAGCTGATTTCACCCATCCGATTTGTTCCTGCGTGATGCTTGAACCGACTGGAACTCAGACCTGGGTTACACTAGCAGTGGTCGGCTAGCGTGTTAGTCCACTGCACCAGCTGAGCGTCCAATAAATTTGCAGGAATATGCCAAGTAAATTTGTTACCTGAAAAGGTTCTGTCAACGTACATTTACATTTACAGCATTTAGCAGACGCCCTCATCCAGAGCAACTTACAAATGGTACAGTCTTACAATCCAAGCAATTGTGGGTTAAGGGCCTTGCTCAAGGACCCAACAGTGGCAGCTTGATAGATGTGGGATTTGAACCCTGGACCTTCTGGTCCAGAGTCCAGTACTTTAACCGCTAGGCTACCACAGTCCACATGTATCTTTCTTTATAAATCTGAAGTAAAGTATGTGTATAATGGAGGTAAAGGTAATACAAATAGTGATTGTCAACCCTTTTTTAACAGCATTATATTATTAGTACGTAGAGAGAAAAACTATTTCAGGTTTTATCAGAATTACAGATTAGTTTTAATTATTAGTGGTATTTTACTGTTAAACACTATACATTGAAAGTGATTATAGCAAACAACTTTCTGACATTCACTCTTGGTTAGAAAAGAGGAGACAGAGGCATATGTAGATGCAGGCAGGAAAGGTTGATTAACAAAGAATGACATTTGTTTAAGTAAATTCTCAGTCATCCAGGTCATGGTGGACTTGAGTATTGAGTTGAAGGCAACTGGACATGTTCTTGGATCTTGAAGACATTTGATCTCTCATCTGAAAGAATGACATACAACCAAACACTAAAGAAGACACAGGACTAGGATATGAGACAATGCTACTAGATAAGTGCACAGACAGTCTAAACTTGCTAAGTGTTAGACTAAGAGAATAAACAAAGAACTAAACATACAACTAAACACTGAGGCGAAATACAAAGCTACAGACAATACCTGCACGCAAAGTCTACAGACAAAGGCTACACACAGAGGCTAAGTATTCTCCATTTTTCTCAAAATTTAACAAAATGTTCTTTGCAAATCATGTAATTAGCATAACAATTTGAGTGAAGCATTGAATATCTGGAAAAAAAATCTTAATCTGATCAATTTCTGAATGGATTAGTATTTGGTATATTCCCTGTGTTGCTGTGATGACTGTGTGCACTCGAGCTGACCATTTTAGCATGATTTCACAATAATCCAGAGAGCATCATGTGATGTTACTGAATGCTTGGCTTTCTGTCCTCAAGTGCCCTCAAAAATGCTCAATGGCATCCTCGATCATCTTTGGTCTTCGAGTGCTTATTGCAAAGCTTTGAGGGTGTGTTTTTGGTCGTTGTATTGCTGCAGTATGAACCCTTCTCCACAAAGATCCAAGCAAGCATTTTCATTAGTGGATTCTTATTAAATGACTTTTACATGAATTTGAATGGAAGGGGAAAACGGCCCAGAGTACAGAAAGCTATGTAGGATGATGCAGGTCACAAGTGGCTGAAAACAGTGCATCATGCAGACCAGTTGTTTATGCCCCACCAAACGTTTCTGATGTGGTGTGATTAATGTGTGTTTTATTACTGCTTGTAAATACAACTGTTTCATTGAAATTATGTGTGACCAGCAAACTATATGCAGCAACCATAAGATTTCCAGCACCTCCACAAACGTAAAGTAGACCAACACTAAAGGACTCTCTAGTCCCTTTTGTAGCGCATGTTTTGCTGGTGGAATGATAGCATTTACACCCATTATAGTGGAGTTAGAAGCCATTTTGGCTTAACCAGAGCTGCTTAAATGTGTTAGAATGACATAATGTTTTTGTCTGTTTTATGTATTTGTTTTTTTGAATGCTTGAAAGGTCCGTACCATAAAGTCAGCCAAAAACTATTGGACACACACCTTAACTGGCGTCGGCTCCGCTTTGGCAGTCTAGTACAGGGTAGAGAAAGTGGCTTATAGGCCAGGAGTAAATCATTCAGAATCTTGCCAAGTCAGGGTTGAGTTGACAGATATGTTTTCCTTTTACAGTTCAACATTCCATGTGAATAAATAAATCTCTGCATCGCAGTTTCTTTACACTTTTCCTGGTGAGGGTCGCTGTGCATATAAATAAATGATGGAATTTATCCAACTCCAAATCAGAAAAAGTTGGGACTGTATAAAAAATGTTGTGTGTTAGGGTGTGTTCACTATTTGGTGCACTTTCGGTTCGATTATAATGAACCATGGTGCAGTTGCACCAGTGGTGCGGTTCATTTGAACAAGTGTAATCCAAACATTCACATTTACATTTACAGCATTTAGCAGATGCCCTTATCCAGAGTGACTTACAACTGATACAGTCTTACAATCCAAGCAATGGTGGGTTAAGGGTCTTGCTCAAGGACTCAACAGTGGCAGCTTGGCAGATGCAGGATTTGAACCCTGGACCTTCTGGTCCATAGTCCTGTACCTTAACCGCTACGCTACCACAGAAGTTGTTATTATCAAACTAATGGAATTCTAGTTATGTTAAAGAACTGTACTTGATTATATCATTCCTAAAGGAAAGAAAACTCATGCATCTCGTTATAGGAGGTATGGTGCCCATTAAACATCAGTACCTTGCAGTGTGCGTTCTTTTGTGTGCATAACAGAGGAATTAAATTTTAGTGAGGTATCAGTCAGTAAAAATACCAGCACATATTAAGAAATCCCATCCGTTACAAATTAAGCACTGGTTCTAAGCACTGTTTTTTTTAAGTATTATTAAACAACTGGCGCATTCTTCCGTCTTATCCTTGCTGTGTAAATGCCTCCCTGTGTCTTTTGAATTCGCCACTCATCATTTATTTCTGGTGCTGGGCCTGATCCAAACACTGACAAATTGTGTTGGGTTTTATTCTAAGCTCACACATTTGAATGATTTTCTCAGGCTTCTTATTTCAAATCTTCTTCAGCACTTCTTTGTACGGGAGTCATCTTTTCATCCTTTCGTGTCTTTATATAAGTGGATTGTGTGCCATTTCTCTCTTTGATCTCTGAGGTTAAAGACAAGGCCTTAGCTGGCTGAATAGGGGAAGTAGAATAGTGCCATATAAATGCTTCGTGTGACCTGCAGCAAAGGAAGCGGCCTATTGTAAAGCACCTAACACCAGTCACACCGATCTATGCTCGGGCTGGGATGATGGCTTCAAGCTTGCACTTCATATTATAGTTTGTGTGTAAAGTGTAAGCATGGCTTTGCGCAACAGTGTGCTGGTTCTGCCCGATATTGGAAAAAAACTGACTTTGCAATATATTTATTTTCTGCAATATATATTGCGATATTTAAAAAATGCAGGAATCTTCACCTGATTTCACCAGAAATCAGTAATCCAACATGTTGTAATAATACATGTTGCTTATTTTAAAGAATGGGCTCAAGTGTGAATGAAGAAGGTGGTGAGTAGAAGGGACACAGGAGATTACAGGAAGCTACATCTTTGTACTCATGGTTAAAACAGACTTTAAACTAAGGAAAGTTCAATATGACATTAGAGAATGAATAGAAATGACAAAATAGGTCATTTGTTTTTTTTATTTAACGTCGCTATTAGCATCAATGGCCATTTTAATGACAGACAGAAGGTTATATTGACATGCAAGATTACTTCAAAGGTAGTCATTCATATATATATATATATATATATATATATATATATATATATATATATATATATATATATATATATATATATTTTTTTTTTTGTATGTAAATGTATGTATATATGTGTGTGTATGTGTGTGTATATATATATATATATATGTATATGTGTATATATATATATATATGTATATATGTGTGTGTGTATACATATATATATATATATATATATATATACATACACTCAGATTGGGCCAATTCAAAATAAACAATATACGTAATGCATGTCTTTGGGAGGAAGCCGGAGTACCCTGAGTAAACACACACAGACATGAGGGGGACATGCAGGCTCCACACAGAAAGGACCCAGACCGCTCCACCTGGGAATCGAACCCAGGACCTTCTTGCTGTGAGGTGACAGTGCTACGCAACTATACAAATAAATGTGCAGCTATAGACCAGTAAAATAAGTGACAAATATCTGATAGATAAGTCATGGAAAGTAGCAGCAAAAAAGTTGTAGCATGACGTGTTTGATTACATTTAGCTTCAGTGACATTGCACATCCCCAAAAAATTGCACATTCTGCAATGTGACTGTTGTGCATGCAGACATTGTGATGACGATGCTGAAACGATATATTGTGCAGCCCTACAGTACACTTTTATTGCATATTAAATCCTTATTAACATTCCTGTTCCTTATCACCTTTCAAACCACAGCTGCATCTCTGAATGCAGGCCTTTTTCTAAATGTGTGTGTGTTTGTCTGTGTGTGGCTGTCTGCGTGAGTGAGTGTGTGTGTGCGCATGCACAATAAATAGCAGTGAGGTTGGATGTGTATGTGCATTCTTGATGAATAGCAGTGATGCTTGGTGTGTGTGCATGTACGCTGAGCATCGGTGATGCTGTGTCTGAGCTGAACGCATGCGCTCATGCCCGGGTGTGATTTATTAAACCTGTCACGGTGAAAGTGAATGCAATTTCGAATTAGCTGCTAGCAATGGCCGCTGTGTCATGCAATCCCACTCTGTAAAGCAGCTTTCACATCTAACTGTGATTCAGCTAACAGTGCAAAGAGGGATAGAGTGTACAGAGAGAGACGAGAGATGAGGGAGAAAAGGGAGGAAGGATAATAAATGGCTAAGCTGCGCTCCAGATATTGTACTAAATACTGTGTTTAATACCAAGATACCATGAAACCGGAGTGATTTTCTGCTAATGCTATCATAATGTCAAAATGTCACGCTGTAATCTGAGGATGGTCTGAATATGTCAGTCAAGCAATACCTGGGTGAGCCACATAGCCTGAAAGCGTGTCAGAGCTAACTCATCCAACGAGCTTAATGAAGGAACATTTTGACTTGCTGTAACTTTATTGTCAGGTTTACATTTACATTTACAGCATTTAGCAGATGCTCTTATCCAGAGTGATTTACAAGTTATACAGTCTTACAATCCAAGCAATTGTGGGTTAAGGGTCTTGCTCAAGGAGCCAACTGTGGCAGCTTTGGCAGAGGTGGGATTTGAACCCTGGACCTTCTGGTCCATAGTCCAGTACTTTACCCGCTAGGATACCACAGGTTTATACTTACAGACATACTGGTTATTACTATAGATTTTTTCACCATACAGGACGTTTAACGTCCATCCATTCAATGTCCGTTCGCTTTAATGGCCAGGGTCTTAAAAATTATGTTATACAGTGGTACCTCGGTTCTCGTTATTAATTTGTTTCAGAAGGCTTGTCCGAGAACTGAAAACGATAGGACCGAGCAAATTTTTCCAATAAGGAATAATGTCAATTGGATTAAACCATTCCAGACCCCCAGAAAATCCACACTGTATAAGGCATTATATGCATTAATGGAGTTGTAGAGTACAGGTTCTCCCTGATGTACGTTCGGACAAATTCATCATATGTTAAATACATCATGAACTGAGGAGATTGACGAGTGTTTGGTAGAGCGGTCTATACTGTATGATAGCGGCGATATGGAAAGAATACTAAGTTAACTAATTAAACTACAGTTGGCCAAAATCATTACCACAAAGCTTATTTTATAATATAACGTTGAGAAATCTCATACAATTTAGTGAGTAATGGATTGAAAGTGAAATGTAAAAGCAACACATTGTATTTGTGAACTCAGTGTGCTAGCATAGCTGCTAAGCTAACTGCAGCCTTTGTTCTGGAGCATTCAATTCCTGTTTTGCTTTCAGATGGCTCTTATAAACTAACCTTTTTAGGATCCTTGGAGACACTAAGAATACAGTACTTTAGAAAAACACGATAAAAAATAGTGGAGATCTCCTCTGAGGGCTGTTGCGAACCTGAATCATGGACTGTGGTAGCCTAGCGGGTAAGGTACTGGACTATGGACCAAAAGGTCCTGGGTTCAAATCCAACCTCTGCCAAGCTGCCACTGTTGGGTCCTTGAGCAAGGCTCTTAACCCACAACTGCTTGGATTGTAAGACTGTACCAATTGTAAGTCGCTCTGGATAAGGGCGTCTGCTAAATGCTGTAAATGTAAATGTAAATGAATCACTGTGTACTGAATCGTGAATAGAGTTTCGGGTGAAACGAGTCATACAAGTTTGAGCAAGTGTGCCGAGTATTGAGAACAGAGACACATTTTTCTAGTCAAAATGGATCGAGAACCGAATTCAGCGAGTTCCGAGGTGGTCGAGAACCGAGGTATCACTGCGCTATAATAGGAAATAAAACTCTTTTAACTCTGGATAAATTGTGGCTATAAACAGACTCAAAACAGCAAAGACGCTGTACAGCACTGCCCGACGTATCATATTACAGTATGCAATACTCTACTGAACTCTAATTACCATATTTTACTCAATAATGAATACACATTCCTGTGATAATTGCTTATTCATGTACATCAACATTGCAGACTGTTCAAATTCGGCTGATGTATTCAGAGACTTTTCTGTGTAAGTTTGTGTGTATGACTTTCCACTACGTTGGGACTGTTTAATGCGGATGTTAAACATTGTATACCTGTATAAACTTGGTGAGTTGATTCAGTCAGTAAGCTCTGATTTCCAAAATAGAGGTAACTTTGTTAAAAAAAAGCCTCCTTTACCCAATAGGCAGAAGTTGTCACTATTATAAATGCTGGTGTTATTACCATTGTGATAAGATTATTTTTTATAGATATTTATTATTATGGTGTTTGTTAGCAGTAGCTCCAGCTGTACTGGCTAATAGCAGTGTTGTGTGATCAAAGAGTAGCTGCAAATTTATCCGCCGGCTTGCACTGTGTAGTGTCTGTCAATAGTCTTGCTGTCCCCAGGCACAAATCAGTTAGAGATGTGCCAGAATGGACACACTGAGTTATTCTCCTCACACACAATTAGCCCATTGCCATGGAGACAGACTAGACCAGTACGTCAAGGACAGTGCTGCGACTCGTCCAGGGGGCACGGATCTGAAAAAGGGCAACAATTGTGATAATGACTTTGAAAAACGCTGGCTTAAAAGGTGCAATACGACAGTTTTAAGGGGCCCAGGTAAATTTGACCATGAACACCATGGCTGGGACATTGAGTTCAACACAAGAGGAGGATTACCATCAGGTATACGAACACTGACATCTAACAGTACCCACAAAGCAAAGAACGTTGTATCATAGCATTAATGTGCAGCATTTAGTAGATGCCCTTATCCAAATTGATGTACAGTTGAGCTGAGCTATTAAAGCTAAGGGATTTTGCTCAAGAGCCCAACAATGGAGGCGTGACAGAGCCAGGATTTAGATTTACAGCCTTCTGATTAGTAGTCCAGAATGTTACCTGCAAAACTTGTTGTCAGTGTTAATAATATGCTACTTTCCCCCTCATTTTTGCCCCTGCTTATCCTGTCATAGGGGAGTCCAAACGTATCCTGCATTTCACAGGGCACAGACAGGAACGTACTCTGAATGGGTCGCCAGTTCATCACAGGGCTGGGTAAGGGTCGCTGTTGCAGCACCAGGGGATCCCTTTGGCCTCCCCTCCCACACTCTCCCAACATGGTCAAAATGCACTTCTTGGACCTGAACCTGGGCCATCGTGTTGGTGGACTACTGCTTACCACCTTAAAATGCTATACAGGTACTCCCTGTTTTTTATGATGGCCCAACTTTTTTTCGACTTTACAACAGGAATCTGATAGTACAAATAAATACACATCCAGCAGAAGCCTTACTCTGAATTTTGAATTTCTAATTGTCCCAGGCAAGTAATAGGCAATACATAGTACTCTCCTGCAGTGCGTGACGTGGCAGTAGTGAGGAGCGCTAGGAAATGTATTGAGCAAATGCCATTGTCTCGCAATAATTGATTCTTTCTTCACTTTCAATACATTAGCCAATAAATTCTATTTAATGTTGGACCTCCTTTGCCTTCAGAACTGCAGCAGTTTGTTGTGGAAAAATATTGACTCGTGTGGTCAGGATACTTTCTCTCAATTGGCGCCAATTAAGGTAGAGGTACTTGACATGCTCTGAACATGCTACCTCATCCCAGAGATGCCTATAGCCTTAACATCTGTTGACTGCAAAGGCCAGGGACGCAACGTAAAGAGATGAACTTGGTCAACCACAGTGCTTAGCCCTATTAAGCCCTATTTTCCAAACGTCCATCCACAGGAATGCAAAGAAAACCATCTCCACCATTACACCACCTCCACCAGCATGAATTGTTGACACCTGACAGGACAGGTTCTTCGATTCATGATGCTTACACCAATTTCTGACCCCCCTATCAGCATGATGCAACAGAAATCTGGATTCATCTGACCAGCTGATGTTTTTCCACTGTTCAGTGATCCAGTTTTTGCCCGCTGGAGTCTTGCTTTTCTGTTTCCTTTAATCAGCAATGGCACTCGAACTCATATGCTGTTGTAGCCCAGCTGTGCAAAGGAACAAAGAGTTGAGCATTTGGACACGCAATTTGGAGCACCAATATTGTATTCGGCTACAATGTGCTTGACTGTGCACCGCTTGTTCATTGGAACGATTTTTGACAACCTTCTCAAATCCCTTTCATTGACAACTTGTTTACCTGCACAGGATCCCCTTTTGCTGGATGCTTTTCCTCGATGACACCATTCTCAATATTTTCCAACACTGTTGCACGAGAAAAAAATTTTGAACAGTTTTTGAAATTACTGGCCTCAGCCAGTCTAGCACTGATGAAGTGATTGAAGTCACTCAGTTTGCTCAAATTTTCCATTCTGTCTGTGTCTCATTTTTTATAGAGCGAAGTTACAATTGTGAAAGGATAGGTGTCTCCAATAAAGTGGCCGTTCAGTGTATATAAATCAATATTATGCTACAGATTTATCCATCATAATCCTCAGTCATATAATCATATCACCAGCTCAAGCTCCAAATGCTGTGTTACGCATAGATATTCTGATATTTTGAATTCACTAGGCTGTCTGGCTGGTGTCTGGTTGGTTTCAGACTTCCTTTCCTATTGTTCCTCCTTACTCCTTGTGCAGGTGTGGGATTTGAATCTCTCCCTCCTCCACACACCAGCTCTGCTCTTCCGCACCTGCTCCCACAGCTACGTGAGCTTAGGCTACAGTGTATTTACTGTATAGTTCAATGCAGAATTCTCATTTGTGGTATTTGGATCATCCACACAAGGCAAACAAGCTCTGGATAGCCAAGACAAGACAGCAGTAGAGAGGATTGTTTGATATGCTGATGAGCACAAGCAGCTCCCACAGTTTCGTTGTCCACCATCCAGGCAGGTGGCACCTTCACTACACACCAATGTCTCTGCCCAGACCATATATAGGCACTTAGCAGAAGGAAATTTGTTGTCACAACTCCCATTATGTGTTCTGCCTTGGAGAGCCAGCCACTTTTAGCTTTGTTGACAGACATAAGTGCTTCAAATCTGATGTGATCAGCCACAGGGAGCCAGTGAAGGGAATGCTGGGGTGATGAGAGGACTTCTGTCAATTGAAATGCAGACGTGTCAGATTCTAAGCACGGGAAGCTTACGTATGCATGGGAAGCAATACGGTAGTCTAGTTTTTATATAAAAAGAGGCTGAACAGGCATCTCGATGACTTCAACGGTATATACTGACATACAGTATAGTGATAGACTTATGAGGTGTTACTCCATTATTACTCACTATAACAAGTCATTGGTTGGGTGATTAAGTCTTATTTATACCAAACATGATGTTTCTTCTCTTCTATATGAATTAAGTTAAAGCTGACCTATTTTATAATTTTGTAGTTTTTGTACTGTCAACTTGTAGCATGGTTGTGGTTTGTCATAAACCCAAAGTCATAAAATCATCTTTAGTCAGAATTATACAGTATTTGAGCCATTAGACTCAAATGTAGACTGAATGTCCAAGCTTTCTGTTTACTACATAAGTTCACTGTACAGAGAATAACATCATTATGTTGTAGACAAATGTGTACCCTGGATGGGCCACCAGTCCACATGTCAGGATGATGTGCTTGAGAGCAACATCATTCTGCATGGCTCTCATCTGACACTTTTTGGCACAGAAGTGTGAAAAGGCCAGACAAAAAAGTGCTCAGGAAAGAAGGCGTATATACTAGAGGAGTATATAAGCCCTCTGTTCTCTTTCTCTGTCCTCCTGTCTGTACTTTTTTGTGAGGCCTTTTCACCCTTCAGTGCCGAAAAGATGTCAGATGAGAGCCATGCTTGAGAGCAACATCATCCTGACATGTTGACTGGTGACCCATCCAGGGTACACATCCCGCCACTACAACGGGGCCCCGCCTCTTCAACAGATTGACTAAAATGCCGATTGGTTCTTTCTAATGATGGGGCGGGGCTTCTGTACTACAGTCCCTTTCATATTTCAGCCTGTGATCTGTCTCCTCCTTACATAAAGTCTCTCATAGCAGACAGGAGCTGTACATCATCCGGCACTGCAAGTTTAAAGTTGGTGGCTTAGCAGGGGAGGATGTCATAACTGGCAGGACATTTGTCACATTTTAAGGTTGGCGAGAGCGATAGGCAAGGTTAGCTTCTTTTTGAGATGAGGGATGAGGTTGGCGACATAATGAGGGAGCGAGATAACAAGGTTAGACTGTATAAACCATTCTTACAGTTTATTCAGATCTTCACTAAAGTAAATATCATAGTAATTGTGGCGAACCACTATTCCTGTTTGATACTGCCAACCCATATTCTGTACTGGTTTGTAGAGTTTGTGCAGATTTTGAGCTGCTCTTGTAGATACACACTGGCATTTCATCACTCTCGGATTAGCGCATTAATCTTACCCACCCACATGCCATGACTGACTTTAGATACTCAGTAGTCACAGATTTGTCTGTTGATTCTTTACAGCCTGAAACAAAACTAGAGTTTTTCACATCCCTGCCATGAACGGCATTGTAACGAGATGTCAGTACAGGCTTTAAACCCACCTGCTTTATCCCAGATGGTGCTGCTCTTTGTTTCATGAACAGGTTAGAGCAAGTTGCGGCATGTTTTGCCCCCTGCCGTTATGTGGGGCATGCCAGACCATGCCACCTTGCCCCTAGTGCCCCATGGCCTGTGGGGAAAATGGTTATGCCCACGCCACACATGGCCTCAGCCGTGCCAACTGCTGCCATCTGTCCCATCACGTTCTCAGTGTTCCTGATCAGAGAGGGAGCAGGAGGTAGTGAGAAAAACAACACATGCAACGCACTGACTGTCTATGCATGAAAGTGAGATCAAAATGAAGCCAATATGATTAGGGTAAATCTATGGGACATATTTATTCACACAAACACAAGTCATTTTTTCTAATTCTTTGTACCAGCCGGTCAGGGTCATGGGTTAGGGTCACAGAGGCTCCGGAGAGCATGCGCTGGATGGGACAGAAGTCCAACACAGGGCCAGCAGGGAGTTGCTATTGCAGTACTAACCCCCTCACTTAGACACAGACAATTGTGCCTGCATGTGACACCCGACCTGGCCAGAAGGCACTGCAGTGAGTGGGCTAGCATTTTAGATTGCTGTGGCACCCATGCAGAACCTAAATGTGTAAAGAATTGCATACAATTTACAAGAAACCGTTTCCTGAAATGATAGTTCCAACATTTCATTAAAATGTATAGTTTTACAGTTTTGAAAAACTGTATGGTCTCATTGGGTGCTCACCCCTACAGCTCTGATCCAAGACTCACTCCTGGCAGAAGGACACTTTCAGCAGGACAGCGCACCATGCCACAAGTTTCATGTAGTCATGAACTGGCTCCAGAAACATGACAGTGAGTTTTCCAGTCCCCAGATTTTAATGATACGGAGCATCTCTGGAACGAGGTAAAGCGGGCTGTTCAGAGCATGTCAGAACTTCCATCTAATTTGCACCAACTGTGCGAAGTTATCCTGTCCACACAGGTCAATATTCCTGCTCTGCAAAACGATTTCAGCACCTGGTGGAATCTATGCCGTGACAAATTACTGCAGTTCTGAAGGCCTGAGGAAGTCCAAGGCACTTTTAGATGGGTGTCAGTAATAAAGTGACCATTCAGTGTATATTCCTAGTACTCAGGGTGAATTATAACCTACATAGCGTGCTCTGTGTCTGGTATGTGGAATCTGAGACAGCATTAGCGATTATGAGGTAGTGAATGAACTCGAGTTCATATCAGACCAGGAAAAGATTTTAGAGCAGCTTTTTTTTCTATTTATTTATGTCCATCACTAGGGCAGATGATCTAGGAACAAGTTCCATTCATGATCATTATTTGCATGGCCTTGAATTTTCATTCATGCAGCCGCTTCAATATCTCGTGTCTCTGAATGACTCTCTGCTAAGTAGGCGAGCAGCATTTCTGCTGGCTCCACAGTTGGCAGTTTCAGCCAACTTCCTTTCTTTCTCGCTTCTCATTCTGGCCTGAAATACAACCTCGAGCTCTTACATAAGAGACAGCAAAGTTAATAAATTGACACTCTTAACCCATCTCTCTCATAAGTCAGTCTAGCCATAAAACCACAAAGCACTCAGAGGGACCATTGGTGAGCCCTGGTCACTTTATGGCAAAGCTATTTATTTCTTCTTCCCTCTGGAACAAAGCAATGTGCTTTCAATTAATGGCCACTTTTGGCACCTTCCAGAAATTACCAGTCGTTTTATCACATAAGGAGCTTCAGGGGCCAATTGACTTTTAAGAAGTGCCGCAGCTGGTGAGATTGCATCAGCTCTAAATGGGTCATCTGTAAATTCAAGTGTGATTTAAACCCACCCTTAGTTTAATGATATGATTGTGCTGACACATGAAAGTCTCCAAACACCCAACCCCGTTTAAAGAGAACAGCCTCTTTAAGAGAAAGTCCCTCATATAATCTCTAGTAATGTAAGATAGAGGAGTGTTGTGCATAGCATGTCTAATAGTCACAGTGAGTGGTATGAATCATCTTCTAGCATTCACTGAGTATCCACTTATATCAAGAATAAAATGATATCTTGTTTAATTAAAGACTTTTTAAGTCTTTCACTGTGTGACCGAAAGAACCTTAAGGATCATTAATTCTGGAAGAGCTGCCTCATCAGAGTAGCAGCCCATAGCAAGGCCACCACACAATCACCCATTCTTTCACACACACACACACACACACACACACACACACACACACACACACACACACACACACACACACACACACACACAGACCTATAGTGAGTTTGTGAACCCTTTCTAATTTTCTAAAACATTGTGATATTCATACAAGTCCTACTAGATAAAGAGAATCCAATTAAACAAACAGGGCAAAAATATTATACTTGGCCATTTATTTACTGAGAAATGTGATGCAAAATTACATATCTGTGAGTGACAAAAGTATGTGAACCTTTGCTTGTGTGAGCCCATTGTGCAGCAGTAACTGCAATGTTTTCAGTAATTGTTGATCAGTCCTGCACAACAGTTTGGAGGAATTTTAGCCCATATTTCCATAGAGAACAACTTCAACTTTGAAATGTTGTTGGGTTTCCTCACATGATTTAACATCTTTAACCATTTTATGTAGTATAACTTGTGTGCAGTTAGTTTTGCTTCATGACTCGCTTGATATTCAGGTCATGAATAGATGTCCTGACATTTTCCTTTTGAATTTGTTGGTATAATTTATAATTCATTATTATAGCAATGATGGAAAGTCGCCGTAGCCCAGATGTATCAAACATAGCCAAACCTAAGGCTGGGCAATTAATCAAAACTGACATTCAGAACCATTAACTGATATAATCTTGCCCATGTTGATTATTTCAATTATTTCAAATATTTGGTGAACAAAAAATTGTCTTAATACATTCTCTACTGCGTGTTCATGTTCTGTCCCCTTAAAAACATACTACTGCGTGTGTAGTCATGTGAATCCACTCTGTCCAGTCAGCAACATGGAAGCAACATGGAGGAGAACTCAAACACGGAGCAGATTTTACCAAACAATGTGACTTTTTTCATTAGAAAAATATAATAGTTTTAATGGTTGAGCATATTTACGGTACAAACCTTGTGATTGAACTGCAAAAAAATAATAATAATAATAATCATTCATTAATCATAATTGAGGTAAATTGTTCAATTAATCGTGATTTTGATTTGAGGTGTCATATCGTCCAGCACTGCCCAAACCTTGATACTACCACCACCATGTTTAACAGATGGGATAACATATTTATGCTGGAATGCAGTGTGTTTCTTTGTCTAGAAATAATGCTTCTCATTTATACCAGAAAGTTTTAGTTCAGTCTCATGTGTCCAGAATTGTTTTCCCAATAGCTTTCTGTATTGTTCATGTGCCTTATTATATGTAACACTCACAGATATGTAACACTGGACCATTTTCCTCTATAAGCATAAATTTGGAATGGAGAAACATTGAAATCTATAGAGCTGAGTATAGGATGGACCGAACAAGGTCTCAACCTGACCTTTTTGGCTCAGTTTGCATAGTTTTAGAATTTGCTTTCTCAGACAGAAGGCAAGTACCATGGTCCCCTTAAACTTCTTTATGTGAACCTAAAGCACTAACATGGTCTCAGTAAACAGGCATTGGCCAAATAGATATCATGATTGCAGATGAATACGGATCATCACTGCTCTGGTGGTTGCACTGCTTCACCACCAAATTCCAAGCAATAGAAAAATCAAGGCTAACTTTGCAGACACTAATTTGCTAAGCTGATTTCTAACCAGTGATTAATACTATAAAAGCTTATTCCATCATATGACTCGGTTTCCAGTGATCACTCTTTATTAAAAATAAATCTCACCTCAGAGGTGGATGGGGTTTGAGCCTCTTTCTTCTCAGGATTTCTCCTTATTGGTCTTGGTGAGTTTTGATTTGCCGCTGTTACCTCTGGCTTGCCTTGTATCTTGGCTTGGTTTTGTAAAGCTACTTTGAGACAGTGACAGTTGTGAAATGTGCTATAGAAATGGTCAACCAAGTAACAATTTGTATACTGTTTGTCTGACTGTGGATTGGTGGAGTTCAGACTGTTTAAAGATGTTTTTTTAGCCTTTTCCAGCCTGAGGGGCACCAACAACAATCAAATTTCCTTTGTTTGTGCAATGATTGAGTTATCTTAATCTATTTTTAGGATATTTTTGGAAATCTGATGATGTTTTAAGTCATATATACATGGAAATATAGGAATTCTATAGGGTTCACAAACCTTCAAGGCACAGCTCTATTGCTCTGTTATATGATATTGTCTGAATATGATATTGACATCAGGCTGCTGCATGACTGAAAGGAATGGTTTGATATTGAGTTGATAATTTATCAGGATTTGAGGTAGCCTAGCAGTTAAGGTCTATATGGACTATAGACCAGCAAGTCCAGGTTTCACTGTTGGGTCCTTGAGACCCTTAACCCACAATTGTTTGGATTGTAAGACTGTATCTGTTGTTAGCCACACTGGATAAGGACATCTGCTAAATGACTGAATGTAAATCTAATAGAAATGCTCAATATGAAAAGTATCCTGTATTAACAGTGTAGCTGACATGGAATAATTATTTATATATGCATATTAGTATCTGTCTGTAAAATCCAAGGCACAATACATCTGACACAATAAATAGTTCCCTTATCAAACACTTATGTTTATTTTTGAATCTTGATCTACGTCAAAACCTACAGTATTTATTATTTCCTTCCATTTGAATTTGATGGCTTGTAAAACTAACTGTGTGTTTGGCATTGCCAGTTGGGGTTTAGTTTCTGCAGAGCTTGATCCTTCAGCTCAGGTTGCAAGCCAAGCTCTAGGCAATGAGACCCAAATGAAAAAAGGGGAAGTACTGGCTCCCCTGTGGTATTCTCAGTGACAAAGCTGTGGGTAAACTGAACCTTCAAATGAACGCCCCTCAGATAAAAAAAAAGGGCGTCACAGTGATGTCATTCGAGAACTGGGCATGGGGCCACATGGGTCAGTCTGGGTTGCATTTCTCAGGTCATGCTGTTTTTCTGAATAGACTGCTGACGTGCAAAAGGTTATGGGTTCTCTTTTCACTTTCATAAGTTCAGAAGAGAAGCTGTAAATATTTATTGAGCACCCAAGCCTGTGTATCTGAGCTACAACTGAATTGCAGACAGTATCTCTATGCCTGATTTTTCACATATTCTGCCCTATTTATTAAAGGATTTCTGGCTGAAGGACTTCTGCAAGGTCATGAACTTGATAAACTGCCTCCAGTAAATGATTAATGGGTTTTTTGATGGTGCAGTAACTGTTATATATATTTTTTATTTCCATTTCCATTATGATGCATTTGATCTCAGTGGTTCTGTGCGGTTCTGATACTGTGTCTGTGAGTGTGAACATAAGTCCAGGCAGACATTATTCTTATTCATATGATAAGATTCTTCATAATCATATATAGATGCATACATGCATATTATGTTTGAGTGGATAATGTATCAAAATTATGTAGAGACTTCTCATTAGTGATCTCTTTCATTTCAGTCAGGTTCATAATGGTTCCTAATGTAAACCATACAGGCATGGAATCTCTGTAGACAAACAGCAGCAGTAGAACATTGTACTGAACTCCTCAGTGACACTCAATATGACACTTTCATGGATTGCCACCTCCCTAAAAAGCCAGTTCAACTTTCTGCTCTGTCTCTGTAAACCAGAAGGTCCAGGGTTAAAAATACCACCTCTGCCAAGCTCCCATTGTTGGGTCCTTGAGCAAGGCCCTTAACCCACAATTGCGTGGATTGTGAGATTGTATCAACTGTAAGTCGCTCTGGACAAGGGTGCCAGCTAAATGATATAAAATGGAAATGTAAACTGTAAACAACATCCATCAAGAAATGATTTGCCAACTCATGATGGAGAAGTTGGTTGGCTTGCCAGAGCCTGATCCTTCAGATACCTTTGAGATGAAATGAAATACCAACAGTGAGTCAAGGCTTATTTTATTACTATCATTAGTGCTTGACTTCACAATCATGTTCCAAACTCTAGTGGAAAGCCTTCTTGGAATACTGTTATAGCAGTGAATGGGGGTAAACTCTGTACTAATACCCATGTTTTTGGATATACAGTACTGTGCAAAAGTCTTAGGCCTCCATTTAGATATAACATTGTTTTATGGCCATATATAATTATTTATCAGTCTGTTTAATAAAATACAATCATGAAATACAGGAAAATTGTTATGCAAGTATTTATTTTGACCTCCCCTTACACTTGATCAATAGCAGCATCTGGCAGCTTCATTGGGATGCCAAGTTGACCCCTATACAGTCTGAAGATTCTTGATCAGGAATGGCCTTTTTGGAAGGGTAGTAACCAAGAAACCACTTTTTCAGAAGGAGAACAATGTGAAAGGGCTAAAATATGCTAAAGCTCATAAAGACTGGAATGAAGGTCAGTGGAAAAAAAGTATTATGGAGTTTGAATTTGTTGGGCCAGTCATCAACAATATGGTTTATATGAAAACAGCAAATCTAATGTCGGCCTAATACTGTAATTTGTGAGCGTCTACATCAATTGGTTATATTGTATAATTCTAAAACTACTAAGCTACTATGGGACTGTGGTCCTTGAGTAAGGCTCTTGACCCACATTTGCTTGGAGTGTAAGACTGTTTCACATGTAAGTTGTTCTGGACAAGGACGTCTGCTAAATGGCTAAATTTAAATGTATTATTTCTGTGGAATTTATGAGAGCCTTGACATTGAGTTTAGAACATATGCTAATATTATTCTCATGCAAGCTCATGGACTAGAGATGAATGCAGGGAGTTGGAATGTAAAGGCTTTGTTCAAGATTACAGAATACAAGCCAAGTCGACAGAGCAAAAGCAGAGTGAGTAACTGGTCCAAGGTCAGGTAACCAGGTATTTGAACAATCTGTTCTGTTAGCTATCTGATTGAGGATGAGATGAGGGTCGAAAAACTGGAAGCGTGATTGTATCAGATACAGAGCTAGAAAGAGAATGAGAAAAGCACAGAAGAATAGAAGTAATGTGATTCTTTACTGACTGGTAATAAGCGTAAGAGTAAACAGCAGAGAATAAATTGGAAATCGGAGACTCTATGTATGTGGGTGAAGATGATTCTGGGAAGCACAGGATGTTACGACCATAGGAATGAAAATTATAGTATGCCTACAAACCTTTCCGTAGCAATAGTACATAAAGCACTGGATGAAGATCTTCAGATATGTTGGTTTATTATAATTGCACAAATCTTCAGTGGTTTGACAGAACATCTAGTCAGTCTTGAGAAATGCTTTATTGTATATCTGTCTGCAGCTGACAAAGCACAGACCTGGTCTACATCCATATTATAATGAAACTTTAATACAGTACAATCTTTGGTGTACAGTGGTCCCAACCTCGGGCTCTGCCTGTGTAGAGTTTGCATGTCCTCCCTGTGTCCACAACGATTTACTCCTACATTCCAAAGGCATATATAAACACATCATTGTCCATCAAATAGGCTGTTTACATCAATACTAATAGTACTATTAACATGTTGACAAAAAAAATCTCTAGTTTATGTAATTCTTCCTTTAGTTGGAAGTAATTTAAAAGCATTGTAATGATGCACTGGTGCCATTTATTAGCTGCTGCATCAAAATAAAACAAACCAAACCACCATAATGCACAGTGAAAACATTCACGTTTAAAGCATTAACCAGGGGTCACATGGTGGAGCAGTTGGTTCGGTACTCTAACAGCTTACAAAGGCCCGGGAATCATCAGATTCACTTTACGTGTTGCTGTGCCTTACTAAAATTACGGATGTATAAAGTCAATTATATCCTGGATAGCTGAGTAGAATACAGGACAGGTCATTCAATTTCACTACTGGCACTACATTTCCCATAATGCCCCAGCATCTTTCCAAAAGCTTGAGTGGCTAATGCTTTCAGTCAGAGCCAGGTTCTTTTGTGTGTGTTTTTTTTCACGGAGTAATGGACATCCCAAATATTTAAAAGAAAGTCAGTCACACTGCAGACAAGGTAACAATATCTCAGAGCTATACGTTTAGTTATTGCAATTAATAAAAATTATAGTGTTCATTTGTTAATTTCTCATCCATCACAGATTAATGTCAACTTTAGTGTTTAATCATTTAAACTACCGTATTTTCCAGAAAATAAAGCGCACCGGATTATAAGACGCAATATCAACGATCGGCTGCTAACGGATCTATTTCATACATAAAGCGCACGGGTTATAAGGCGCCATGATGAAATGAAACAAAACTTAAGTTCCGTCAGAAGCTCAGTTTGGTCTTTACCTGGCGCAGGGCGTCTTCTTGCTTCCTCCACTTCCGTACCATTGATTCGTTAATGTTGAATTCTCTCACAGCTGCTCTATGACCATGTTGTACTGCGTGACCGATAGCGTTGAGTTTGAATGAATGCACGTACCCTAATGCTGAAGCACATACCGTATTACTCCGCGATGCTGCGCACTACGGTTGCCATAAGCTTCGTAACTTACCAAGGCCGTGCTAAAACATTTTGACAGATTTATGAGCGCCGTCTACCATCTACAATCGGTTCTAGGTCAGAAAGCACAACCAGAATTAATTCATACATTAGACACACTGCATTTTAAGGCGCACTGTCGATTTTGAGAAAATTAAAGGATTTTAAGTGCGCCTTATGGTCCGAAAAATACGGTATTTAGTTTAGTTATGCCCCTATGACTGACTGGCAAGTAGAGTGGTACAGCTGTGCTCCTCTACATGCTGTCTGTGCCCCAGCACAAGTAGTAGTCTAGAAAACCCCCTGTTAGAATTAATAGAAATATGTTTTGGGGGGTACAAGTCCAATTTGCTGATATCTAAAGTCAGAAAGGTGAGAGCTTAGAGACTAGGTCCAGAGAACGAGACTGAGAGGGATGTATTGAGAAAGAAAGGGAGGGGGAGCGAGAGATGCATATCAGTCATATGATATCTTTAATTTATGCTAGCGAAAGAGTCCTTTGTCTTTTGCTTTCGTCATCTGCTCGGTGCATTGCAAGAGGCTCTTTATTGCACAGTCGTGTGAATGAGATCAGCTTACAGCTGCAATATTTGCTCTACAAGATGTTTCTTATTAGGAAAATGATTCCTACTAGCAGGAGTCTGGTGCTTTTAGTGCAGACCTAATGAAATGGGAACAAAAGTTTGGCTCTTATTGTGTCTGTCCTTTTGGGTGCCTATGCTGTGTATGCGTGCTGTATGTATGTGTGTAGTGTATATGTGTGTGTGTGTGAGAGAGAGAGAGAGACTGAGCCAATTAGTTTGACTGAAATACAGGAACTCCACATGTCCTTGTCCAACTGGGTGTTCAGGCCATATTCACATAGCTGACGTTGATCCAGTATTGTACTTATGTATTGTAGTTGTGGCACAAAGTTATCCTACACTGAGTTAAGTGTTGTCACACTAATACTAATTATGCTGATTCAAGGTCATACATCCAGTGCACGAATACTATACAGTAAATACATGTATAATATAAAGTACTACATAATGGCTTCCACGGTATGCCTACACACATACACATGTCATGCCATACATTACTTCATGCACAGCAGGCACCCAGGGGCTTCTACTCTCCTTCTAACATGTATCCAGACGTACAAACTTGGTTGCTATGGAAACAGAGTTTAGATTGCTATGCTTGCGTTTATGTGTGCGACTGTATCCGTATGCATTTGGTAAGTTGGATATGCAATTGGCTAACCAAAGCTACGGAAATTCTGTAAATGGGACTGGTGTGAAAACAGGTGATGCCTCTCACCAGCAGCACACAGATGGTCTGTGAAATATTTGTTGAGGTAAAATCCCTCACAGATCCCAGTCCAGCCAGATACATTACAAACACTGGTCCTTTAATATTTGTCAGATTCTGGTAGCTCAGTAAATCACTAAAATACAGCAACAAAGTCTGGTTTCATTGCCATTACCATGCTAAAAGAGGTGGTGTCTCTAATCCAGTTAAGCAAGCCATACAAGGTGATATCTGTAATCCAACTTATCAGGGTTACTGGGTGTCTCTAATTTTACAAATCATCCATGACATTGGAACTACCTGCCCAATATTCTGTAGTTTACACTCAAGGTGCCAAGGCTCTGACAGTCCAGAGGGAGACTCCACAAGACCGCAGAACGGGAAGGTCTTAGGTGGTAGGCCAGCAGTTGTGTGGTGTCGTTGTGAGGTGAGGTCTCCATTGATGGAACCATTCCTGAACATCTTGTGTAGTTTGGCAGGGCTCATTATCCTGCTAAAAGAGATCACTGCCATTAGGTAATACCATAACCACTCTAATTACTTCATGTAGAGGGTGGCGCAGTGGGTAGCACCACGGCCTCACAGCAAGAAGGTCAATCCCAGAGAGGAGCGGTCTGGATCCTCGCTTTTGTGGAGTCTGCATGTTGGTTTGAACATCTATGTGGGTTTACTCTGGGTACCCTGAAAGACATAGACATGAATTAGGTTAATTGATTACTCTAAATTGTAAATTGGCCCACATATATACCCACTCTGTGGATTGGAGAATGGCTAAGCAGCAGGACCAATCAGAAAGTTCCCTGTGCCGCTATGTTATGCGGATATAATTGAAAGTAGGCAAGGTTTTAAATATACACGAACCAGATGGGGATTTTCTTATTATGGATAATAGGCTGTGTTATCTGAATTAGTTATCGGAACTTCCCAGACAATTAGGATGGGGGCGTGTCTCAAATCCAACCAATCAGGACAATGATATGACTGTTAGAGTTAGGACTTAATTTTGTACTAAAGTATCAAAAATAAATAATTAGTGTGCATGTACGTGTGCATAAATTAAAAAACAAGTACATTTACATTTACAGCATTTAGCAGACCCTTATCCAGAGCGACTTACAATTGATACAATCTTATAATCCAAGCAATTGTGGGTTAAGGGCCTTGCTCAAGGACCCAACAGTGGCAGCTTGGCAGAGGTGGGATTTGAATCCTGGACCTTCTGGTCCATAGTCCAGCACCTTACCCGCTAGGTTACCACAGTCAAGTAGTTTTCAAATCAGTGCAAGTGCTACCGTCACCTGGAATAAAACTTCAAAATGGTTAAATCTGAAATCATCACACAACAAATGTCTCAGCCCTCACAGTTTTAGCAACAAAAACCAGAAATACAAAAGCTTCCTCATGCATCGCATTAGCACCAGAATAAACAGTGTTTTCACAGAAAATATCGAAACAAAGTAATCATCGTTTAACAGTTTTAAACCAACTACTGAAAACAAAACAAACCACACTAATTCACTTTACACTGTACATTACTTCCAAGCCCTAACTTTAAAAACTGACTTTAATAAATAACAAACTGTAAATCTAAAAACAAAAGTACATCCTTCAGTCCTTCACTGATCCATTGCGCCATAAAGTTTGTCATTGTAGTTCCAAAATAAGTGCTTATACTGCTGAGATAAATGCCAGGCAGTCACCCTGACGTGCTACTATGACGTTTCTCAAGAAGTCCTTGAGAGATTTATTTCAAACCCAATTGGTTGATTCACCTGTCACTTCTTAATATAGTCATTTTGATACTTGAACAGAATGATATAAGATATATATGCAGCTAGATGAAGGCCTAACTAATCAGAGCACTAACTTGGTATCATTAATCATCTATTCTTGGAAAGAAAACTTGTAATATGTCGTCTGAAATGTTTAACCCTTTTGGCTAACAACAAGACATATCCAATACATGGAGACAGTAAATACAACAAGAAATAGCAGGATTCTTTGAAATTAAAATTAATATAATGACTGTATAAAGTACAATTTTAATATAATGAAATTGTAATTAGTTCCTAAAAATCTTAGCCCGTCTCTAAAGGCCTAGAAAGGCCTGAGGGTTCCATAGAAACAAACCGATCAGGAACTGCTGACTGCAGCTTTAATATTTTCAGTTATCAAAAATATGAATGAAATAAATGACAACACTGTGTAGCATAAACAGTTCAACTCATCAGACCTTATTTTAGATTTTTTCTGCCAAAATGATTGTTTGCTAAACCAGTTAATCTGTTAATCAATCATTTCCACAGGATTGGTCGTAATGTCTTTACAATTTTCCAGTGTTCACTGAACTTACAGAAGTGGGATGTGTTTCCTGGTTGAAGCGCTTGATTTTAGTTCATCCATGAGTTGCTTGCGCAAACCCTCAATCCGCGTCATCGTTGAGGTAGTATGATGTCTGGTGAAAGCTCATATGATGAGTTTGATTCATTATTGTTGCAGTAGAGAATAAATAAAGCATGAATCTCTCTGAAAGAGGTACCTGTGGACAGAGAGAGATTTCTGATCAAAAGATGAACATCCTGTGTATGAGACTGATAAATACCATTTCCTGTCTGCATCTTGTCTGGTGTGAGCAGATCCAGAACACGGTCTGTCACACAGTCAATGAAGAAGTGTGGATGAGTTCCACATGCAGTACACTGCCAATTGACGTGGTTTGTCTCATGCCAAAACCTGCAGTAATAAATGTTTTTTCCTTTGTATTTCTTGAATGTCTTGATCTGCCCTAATCTGACAGAGATGTCAGAAAGTTTAAACATCATCTCTTAAGTTGGACTCTTTAACTTTGAGTCAGTCTGTGGCTGAAACAATAAGTTGGGAAAAATTACATTACTTTTAACTCTTGCTATTTGTACTGTACCTAGGTCGGGGATATGATTTGCACATGGTTTAATCAGATAACAGACCCTATGTCAGTTATTTAATGTGGGAAAATTTCTATCTTGGTCTCCACCTACTTTAATTCAGATCAGCATGGTATTAGACTAGATCCCATTTGCACCCAGTCATTTCATGCATCTTGAGTATCAGGCTTGTGTCAAGATGCATTAATATCTGATTTATAGCTGAAACCACTAAAGGAGGTGGCTTGAGATGCACTGTAACCATATATTAAACAAGTGTCAGTCTGTCCAAGATGCATCTGACTTCCAGATACTCCACGGCCCATACTTTACCACATAGAGAAACAATACAAACACACAGAACTGGAAAACACAAGAAACTTTTATATATTTTTTTAATCTTTATTAGTATTTTAAACAGACCTCACTATCCAAAAGAGAACGTAATACAGTCGGCTCTTGCCAGTTTGCTTGTCTTATCCCAAAATGATCTGTGACTTCTTAAGGCTGCAATCAGGTTAATCACTGTATTAAACATGTTTAGTAGCCACCTTCTACACTAACCTTAACTAAAATTGCAACGTTTGATTTACAAATAGAAACAATAAAGGAAGTGGGTAGAACATTCTTATGAGGATACAGCAATTAGATTTCAATCTGGCTAATTGGAAAATTTTGTTTATTTAATGTCATATCAGTGGCTGTTCAAGACAGGAGCAAGGTTACATTGTCTCTAGTCAGGTCAAGTCAGATTTATTTATATAGCGCTTTTTACAATGGAGCATTGTGTCAAAGCAACTTTACAATTTTAGAGTATCTCCTAATATCTACATCCAATCCCAAATTGAGCAAGCCTAGGGCGACAATGGCAAGGAAAAACTCCCTAAGTGTTATGAGGAAGAAACCTTGGGAGGACCAAGACTCAAAAAGGGACCCAACCTCCTTGGGCGAGACAACATCCTAGTCTGACTCATTCCCACTGGGCCAATTTAGAGCAACCGATTATCCTAATGCATGTCTTTGGACTGTGGAAGGAAACCGGAGTACCAAGAGTAAACCCACACAGACATGGGGAGGACATACAAACTCCATACAGGCAGAGTCCAAGGTCAGGATCTGTGAAAAGCCATCTTATCCCTTTCCTATCACGTAAAGGCCTATTCACACCGAGTACAATTTTTTTGCATCACAAAACACATATGTGCCATTTTTAACCTAGTGGGACCTTCACACCAAGTCTACTATGTTTTTGTCTAAACTCCCTGTCCGCTTTTGCCATGTCTTTGTCACATATGAAAGTTGTGACAAAACAAAGACAGGAGCGAAGATTAGTGCAGGAAGCTATAGTTTGTGTTTTTTTGGGCATGAACAGATTAGCATGCACTCAAATAAACAAGAAAATGGTTCCATGCAGTCACTGTGATTTTTATCACTATCATTCTCCAGATTTTAGCTGTATTCTGCCAGATATGTTCTTTAATATCCATGTTTTTATAATCAGAGTGCAGCTATTTTGCTTTGCTACTAGCAGGATGAGCTTTTCTACCTGACAACGGAGCTCTGGCTGATTTTATCGCATCCGAACGTGCAGAAATTAGCACAGACTGTTGGACATTGTGTGAAGAATGACATTAATATATATGTGTTCTTTTTCAAAACTTGAAATGTGATTTTTCGTCTGTAAAAAGCGAACTTTGTATGAAAAGGCCTTAATACTGGTGGGGCGTCTGTTGCGTTCATCTTTTCATGGTTACTGATTGTAGCTTTTGTTCGTATATAACTAGCAAAATTACCCTCTGAAATGTCTCACAGCATCTTTTTCTAGCACTTTCCCTTATATGAACCAACTAAGTAAAATAAGATGCACGTTCCCAACTGTTTTCCTCCCCTGCACCATGCTAAGATGCACTTCAATTACCAAAATGTTTCCTATCATTTTACAATTGGCCCGACTTACAATATTTTCGACTTTATGGATGGATCAAGTAGTACACATAAATACACATATCAGGTTACAGCATCCAGTTCGCAGAAACCGTCCTCTGAATTTTTGAATATTAAATTTCCTGCCAAGTGATACCCGATTTTGCAGTACTCTCTCTCCCTCCCCCTCCTCCTCCACACACTCTGATGAGTCAGTCGGCAGTGCATGATGTAGTTTTAAGTCACATGTTGGCCAACGTGATGAGCGCTTGTAAATGTTTATTGAGGAAAAGTTGGGCGCACACTAATTGTTTTTCAATACAATTAGTCAGTAAATTACATGAGATATTCAATAACTTATTTAACAAAAGAAGTTTAAATCACGTATAAAGTACAGTGTAACTTCTTTACGAAGCTCTTCTGTCCTCCCACTGTGTTTACCTGTATTAAATGGCACCTGTTTTTGATGACCTCGTTATCTGTATAAAAAGACAACCTGTCACAGCCCTCAGACCTCCAACTACTCCACCATGGCCAAGTACCAAAGAGCTGTTGAAGGAGCAACCAGGAGAAAACTGTAAACCCTGCACCACTGGGAAGAGTGAATCTTACAATAGGCAGCAGGTTGGTGTGAAGAAATCAACTATGGGAGCAATTGGTAAGAAAATGGAAGACATACAAGAACCATTGATATCGCCTCAACTCCCTCGATCTGGGGGGCCCATGCAAGATCCTAACATCCTGGGTCAAGTGATTATGAGAAAAAAACCCGGTGAGCAAAAATCCCAGAACTTACACACACGGAGGGAGACCCTTATGAATGGACCTTCAGAGAGCCTGGGACCAAAGTAACAAGCTACCATTAGGGACACCTATACGGCCAAGAGGGACTCGCTCCTGCAGTGCCAGGTGTGTCCCCCTGCCTTAAGCCAGTACATGTCCAAGGGCCCGTCTGAAGTTTGTCAGAGACCATATGGATGACTCCAGATGAGGATTGGGAATAAAATCCTGTGTCAGATGAAGCAAAACCAGAACGTTGTTGGTAAAAACTAACTCAACTGGAGGAAAAAGACTGTGCTGAGTTTCATCCCAATAACACCAATACTGTGAACATGGGGTGTAAACATCATGCTTTGGGGCTGTTTTTGTTTCTGCAAATTGGACAGAACGACTGATCCATGTTAAGGGAAGATGACGGGTCCAGTGTATCTGGAATTTAGCCAAACAACACATCCTCTATCAGTGAAGCACTGAAGATGGAACGTGGCTGGTCCTTCCCCCATGACAATGATCCCAAACACACTGCTCGGGCAACAAAGGACTGGCTCTGTAAGGCATTTCAAGTCCGGAGTGGCCTAGCCACTCCTCCATACCCCTCAACCCCCATAGAAAATTTGGTGGAGGGAGTTAAAAGTCCGTGTTTGCCCAGCGACACCGCCTCCCCAAACATCACTTCATCACTTGCCTCTAGATGAGAATCTGCAAATGGAGATGGTCCAATACCAGCTACAAGTTTGTGCAAACCTTTGAAGACTTACAGGACACGTTTGAGTTTGGCATTCCCAACACGGTTTGTTACAAGTATTAAGTTTGAATTTTTTATTGAAGCCAAAATACTTATTTTTCCACCATGATTACAATTCAATTCTTTAAAAATCCTACAGTGTGATTTTCCTGGAATTTTGTTTCTTTATTTTGGGGGGTCCTCTCATAGTTGAAGTGTACCTATGATGGACATTACAGACCTCTCTCATCTTTCTAAGTCGTAGAACTTGCACATCAGTGGACTGACTAATACTTTTTTTTCCCACTGTTTTTCTGTAGGGGTCATTTAAATTCACCACAAAATAATGATGCTCTGGAATATGACCGAAACTGGTTACAGAAATCTTGAACACATCTGACAAAACCTAAAGGTTTGCTTTTTTTTTTTATTTGGTGTTTTTTGAACAACAAGATCTTGTCTAAATGTCTCTGGATGACATGCATCATTTTATTGCCTTTAAAATGGTTCATCCAAGACTGTTGCTGAACTAGTTGATCTTAATCATTACACGGGATTAGTCATAATGTTGTTGTTGTTTTTTTTTTTTTTTGCTGTGTACATACATTGAAATTATTAAAGTTGGATGTGTTTCTCGGTTTAAGCACAGGATGCCAGTTCTCCACGATGTTGAAAGTGTGATGTCTGATGATAGCTCATATATTAATGCGTTTTTGATTCATTGATTGTTGCAATAGAGAATAAATAATCAATTCAATGTCCTAAAGTACATGTGGACAGAGGATATTTCTTGTCAAAGGTGAACATCCTGTGTATGAGACTGATAAATACCATTTCCTGTCTGTATCTTGGTGCTTTTACTTTCTTACTGTGTGAGCAGATCCAGAACAACACGGTTTTTTCCACACAGTCAGTGACGAAGTGTGGCTCATAACCTGTGCCCATTACAATGGTTGACTCATTCAAAACCTGCAATAATCATTTATTTCTCTTTTGTGTTTTTGGTTTTGAATGTCCACTATTGGATAGAACTCTCCCATTAAGTTTTAAACATCCCCTCCATTAAATTTGGTTCCTCTCCTTTTGTTCAGTCCTCTGGCTGAGACAATAAGCTGCGAACGACCCGGATGTACAGTCAAACCACGGCTGTCAGGAATGCACTTTCTATACTTGTGTTAACTATATACCAGCAATTTTTTTGTTCATATTCATGTAAATACTTTTTTTTTTTTTGTTTTTGTTTGTCATTATTGAACAACATTAAACAAAAAAATAACATAATTGATATCCCAGCTCAGAGTGTTTCCTAGTCTATTGTAACTTGAACAACAGAATTGAGGGCCACAGCTTTTTCCCTCTGCTTACCAATCAGCCATAATGGACCAACTGTCCACATAAAAGTAAGCCCTGTTTTAACACAAAAGGTTGTGAATTAACACTGCGCATTGGGCCTTACTCTGCCAATGGATGAAAGAACATAAACAGTAAAGAATTTTTTATTAATTGGATTAAGGTTTGTGGTTTGGCTACATAATTGTAGCCGAATGCTAGTTTAATGAATGCCTTTGCTTTATTGGACTAATACGTACTTTAGAGTTAGGCGGTTATATGGTTTGGAAGTGGCAAACATATAGCTAATAAGCTAGCATTCATTGTCTCAGTGTGGCTGACTTTATACTCTTCCATTGGAAAAACAAAAGAACTGGCTCTGACTGAAAAGCAGTAGCCAGTCACGCTTTGGAAAGATCTGGGAGCATTGTGGGCAATGTAGTGCCTTTATTGCTTAAACATGGCATGTGTTCGGCTCAGCAATCCATATCCAGCAACAAAACTGACGTTTTTAGTGTGAAAAAAAACAAATGAAGCCCCTGCCTCACTAAACAGTGATTGTTTGATAAACAGATTGCCATGTCTAATAAAGCAATAAGGCACAAGAGGGTGTGCATTATTGTGAATATATCACAGGAACGATGTTTTGTTTGTTTCGCCTCTTTCCTGTGATATATTCACAATAGCACCCCCTCGAGTGCCTTATTGCTTGTATACCCAGTTTTTTTCCGTTATCGTTTATCATTTATTGTTAGCTTTTAAGATCAAAGGCACAGCCACAACGATTAAAAAACACGTTTAATCATTATTATCAACCCTTTCCGCGAGGTAAATAGTTTCCATTCATCATTACCTCGCGGCATTAATTCTAGGAACAAATTACCCATAACTGGTTTATTATTCAGACAATAAACACCAATATATCGATTGGTAATTTTTTAATTTATTAACAAAAAAGATAAATTTTTATTTACCTTCAGGCCCATAACATGGGTCGTATTTACAAGGCAAGCTGTTACTAAAATCCACTATTTTACGACTGAAGCAAATCAGAAATGAGATCCCGGTGTCTAACCAAATTCTAGGATCCCGTTTGATTAGTGATTATACAATCTGCATGAGAAGCTTCTTACTGTTAATCTTATCATTCAGAAATGGTAACAGCAGAGTTACAGAGCATCAGCAAGCTTCTCTGGGTTAAGCTGGACTTAACGATACCAAACCTGTCCAGATCAATGAACGCCCGATAGCCCTGCAAAGGGTGTTTAATGAAAGATGCCAGAGTTGAAGTCCAGCAAAAAACGTTTTTATGAGGGTGAACTGATTCAGGTCATTTTTTTTGTTGAGGGGACCAAAACTGGTCCTTCAGTCCGTGCTCTTCAGTCGAGCTGTTGGAATCCATTACGATCGCGGAGAACGATTGATTAAAGTATTGACTTCGGTTCGCTGGTTCCAAGGCTTCCAAATCCTAAAGGTGATAAACCTTTGGCTCAGGTTGGTCATTAATAGCTTCATCTTCCAAATTAATATCGTTTTCAAAACCAATAGATTTTATAAAGTGATAACTTTCATTTTACTCAGTATAACTTGACTGCTTTTTCTGGCGGGCGTCAATGCCAGGTTACGTGTGTGCCGCGGATTAATACTTATAGAGCGCCGGTCACAGTGCCGTTATGGTCAATAATGTAACGTCGGAAGACGTCTCTCAGATTGCGGGTCGGAACTAACTGTGGTATAATGTTTCATAATCTCTCATAAGGAGATCATGAAACGACATTTTTGTAGTTGGTGTTGCTGTTCAAAATGAACTGACTTTACAGTGTTATTTAAGGTTTTTTTTTACTTTTACCATTAAAATGATTGAAGTTTGCTTCAGACTACCTAGCCCCCCAACCCCCCCAAACAAACGCTATCTTCTCCTACAATTCCCTAATCACATCCTCTGCTATAAAAACTCCTAGTTTAAAGCAGTCAGAGGTAATCCATATGGCTTTTGAATAGCACCTTTAACGGAGAGTGTGATGACCAAAGGCGAGCACAGAAAGGCATTCGCGACCGCGGAACAGAAAGCGAGTGCATAGCTGAGTTTTAAACACCACACGTGGGATTTCAGAGTTTGTTTGTGCACCATGTTCAAGCTTTTGTTCCCTAAGCTCTGTCTGTTTACTATCTCTGTTCGTCTGTGCTGTCTTGGCCAGCATGACATTAGCCTTTTTTTCCAATGAAAAATGTCTGACTTTTTCTTTGTTGCCCAAACACTGGATAATGATAAGGGCGTCTGCTAAATGCTGTAAATGTAAAATGTAAATGTAAAAGCTGAGAGTGTTTGGTGATGGTTCCTCCCAAATTGGTCCCTAGAATAGTTTGGTGCAAAAGTGTGTCATATAGAAGCAATTAATTATGAAAGTCATCAAAATAATTTTCTGGGCATTTCTGAACATATATTTTCTCTTTTTTTAAAGACACTTTTTGCTGCTCACCGCAACTTTCATCAGGAAAAGCGGAAGGAAGGATTTTGCTGTGCATTGACCACAGTGTGCATTGAGACATCTTGCAGAAGTGTGGTTAAGATAACTGATACAGATAACTGCAGTGCCGTGCAGTGTATACAGTGAATACCCTTTCGCTACCTGTGATTTTAAATTATGTTATGGATTTCAAAATGCACTTCAAGCAGTTATGGGGCACTTCAAGACAGAGAATACCTAGCATTCAGTAACATCTCAAAATGTTCTTTGGATTATTGTATAATCATGCTGAGATGACGAGGTTCATCAGGAGTTGCACAAATTTGAATGACCAGTGGCAGCTCGAGTGCATGCTGTTATTACAGCAAAGGGGGAACATACCAAATACTAATAAATTCTGAAATATCTCTAATTAATGTAATTAAAATGTTCACAAAACTTATGCTGATTAAATGATTTGTCATGAAGACCTTGGCCCCAATTATGTAGTGTGCATTCACAAAACCAGACTGATTTTGGGTATTACCCAGGCTCTGAGTGGGCCTCCATATGTGGCAATGGAACTGCAGTTTCAGTCTCAGGTTGTGGGGGGGAACACTTTGCCAGCAGATTTCTAATGTCACACCCTAGAGTATGTTCTGTTACTGCAGTCACGTCAGCAAGTCTACCAGTACGTTATGCTTGTGTCTGTATCACAGAATGCTCGATTAACACGCTGAAATACACTAGAGTAAAAACATTCCATGTATAAATAACAAGGATTTTATACAAGCTGGCAACTGTTACTATGGGCTACAGAGGTTTGCAGATTGAAAGTCAAAGTGCTGGTATCACAGATCGATGTTTAAGCATAGAATTACACTAGATCAACATATAAATGCTGATTCACAGCAGAAAGCGTAGGATAGCATGTGCAGTGCAGTAAAGCGCTGTATGAGCCTGCATCGAAAGATGGTTCAGATAGCGAGTATTCAGACCTACTTCTATTTCTTATGGATGGTATTAAATTACCCCATAGATTATAGTAGGAATTTGTATATCGAAAGTTCAGTACATTGGAAGTTACAGTTGTAACATGTACTTAACTGTAAGGAATGAAGAATAATAGGGAATGTTTGTTTATGTTTATTCAATTGTGAATTAACAACATTTTACACATTTCCATTATCAACCATGTAGAAGTCAAGTCAGATCTATTTATATAGCGCTTTTTACAATGGAGCATTGTCTCAAAGCAACTTTACAAGTTTAGGTTATCTCCTAATATCTACGTCCAATCCCAAATTGAGCAAGCCTAGGGCGACAGTGGCGAGGAAGTGTAGCCACAGTAATGTTTCATTGATTATACAGGTAGTTCCCGATTTACAATGGGGACAGGTTAGGAGAAATCCATAAGTTTATCGTAAACCAAGGAATTTAATATATACTGTATTATAGCATAGCATACCATAAACATGCTTAAAAACAAGTGTGTGACCACGGGTTTTTCTCACTACATTTCCCAGCGCTCATCACTTCTGTCGTGTGACACCCATCATCACACACTGCCTCATCTAGCACAGAGTGCAGGATTGTAGTGCATAGCGTAGTTTTATAAGTTAAAAAAAGAAAAGTGATATCGGCCATTGATCACCCTGCTCTCTAAATATCGGCATCGGCCATTACAAACCCATATCGGTTGACCAGTACTGCCGGGTTCCTAGCTGGAGAGTTAGAGACAGTATTATACTGCGTATTGCTTGCGAGGAAAAATAAAAAATTCAGAATATGGTTTCTGCTAAATGGATATTTATGTGTACTATTGGATTTTTATTGTTAAATCAATACATCATAAGTTGGGCCATCATAAAATAGGGAGTACCTCTAGTTACATTTGCTCACTAGTGCGTGTTTAACTGTCACTTACTTTATAATAGAAGTGGATTAAACTATTGAGCCTTCTGTATTTGCACCCTATGTGCCAGAAATCATGAAGCTCCAGAAGCTGACTATCTGATAATCTGCCTAGGTCACACAGAAGACAAAGTTAATTAGCTGTTACTATGGCAGTTATATCAATCAATAGCTTCTGCCCAATAATAAATCCAGGATTCAGCAGCACAGCTGAATAAAGCAGTTTAATTCTCATTACACAACGTCTCAATATTCAGTGACATTGATTCTGATTGCAAACATCGAGTCTGGTATTGATTTGTTTCCTGCTGGAGCTTTCCACCTTCAAATGACCAGTTTTGTTAAGTGTTCTGCAGTTGCTAAGTGTGTATTATTTATGCACAAAAATGGAAAATTCGAAAGGTTTCACAAACTTTCACCACTGTAGATCTAGTGTGGTAACTATGTCATAAACATTCGTTTTGGAGCAACAAACTAATTCTACATAACAGTAAGAAATGTCAGCAGAGTCAAAAGCGATGTAATGACAAACTGCTAAGTGTGTTATGTAAAATCAGTAATACACTATTTTGCCCATACACATTAGTAGCGTGTTTAAAATAATCCGGTATTTGTCACACACCTGCACACCCATATATGTCACATTGCTGGCACTTGGGGGTTGTAGGTTACGATTAAGCAATGGAAGATCAATATGGCCCATGCATAGTGTGTATTCAGGCTGGTTTAGCTTTTAAACCAAGTGTTATTAATACATTTCTTCAGACTGCTTGTGGCATTGTGTAATACCAGTTGTCCGTGTAATAAAAAATGGCAGCAAAATGCTTTATAGGATGAAACCCTGTCTGCATTTGTATTTCTGTTTAGAAAAATATGGATACGTGACTTTGGATCCAGCGCTGTGTTGTGTTGTGATGAGTCACGTCTGCAGTGCCAATGCCCTGTTGTGTTGTGTTGTGTTTATTTTATTCTGTTTGTACAGTTCTCAATGGCCACGCTTGTTTATTTATACAGGATTGGATGTGCTCCTGGTGGTTATAGCCTGATCCAAATGTCCACAGCAAAAGTCTGTTCCATTCAGTCTGAGCATCAACGACGATGGCACACTAGCCCTGGCAGGTGGGAGCGCAGCTCGATGATACACGACCCTGTCAGAGAAAGAAGCACGAAGCTGTAACCTGAGCCAGTTTAGCCTTGCAGAGACATGTAGGCAATGGTAGAATAGGTTTGAGGCTCTAGTTGCTTTGAGATGATGATATGTGAGTCCATCTAGGAGCTGGGCATGATGACTCTGGTTTTGCTGGAGGGCAAGCGGGCTTCTTGGAATGTGGGCACATTTTCTTACCGTCGCCATTCCTGGGTTTGGTGAGTGAACGGTTGCTGGTGGGAAGGTTGTGTGGGTCTGAGAGTGTTCTCAGACCTGTTATACTTATCTGCTATACAGTTGTGTTTACGTGTCTGTGAATTCTTTAGAATGGTCTATGTTTCTGCATAAATATGACCTAAAATGTCAGAATTTATCACAGTAGACAAAGATAATCCAGTTAAACCAATGAGACAGAAATATTATACTTGGTCGTTTATTTATTGAGGAAAATGACCCAATATCACATATCTGTGAGATGAAAAGTATGTCAAACGTTGCTCTCAGTATCTGGCACAACCCAGTTGTGCAGCAACTTGGAAGTGTTAATCAGTCCTGCATGTCAGCTTGGAGGAATTTTAGCCCATTCCTCTATACAGAACATCTTTAATCCTTGATGTTGGTGGGCAGTGGTGCTTTCTCTCATGAAAGGCCTCAGAATGTTCAGGTCCTTCCACAACATTTCTGTTGGATTAAGGTGAGGAAATTGACTTGGCTACTACAAAATTGTTCAGTGGACTGTGGTAGCCTAGCGGTTAAGATACTGGACTATGGATCAGAAGGTCCAGGGTTCAAATCCCACCTCTGCCAAGCTGCCACTGTTGGGTCCTTGAGCAAGGCCCTTAATCCACAATTGCTTGGATTGTAAGACTGTATCAATTGTAAGTCACTCTGGATAAGGGCGTCTGCTAAATGCTGTAAATGTAAATGTACAAAACATTTATCCTTCTTTAACCATTCTTTGGTAAACAACTTGTCTCCATAGGGTT